>JAOBRB020261273.1:10000-11490 GCA_027575285.2 Zoanthus pulchellus | reverse complement strand
ATTTGACTAATTGCGAAGAGCAATAATTTTTGTAATATTATTCTCAAATGTTAATAAAGATTGTTGTTGTTGTTGTTTGTTTAATAGTAATAATACGAATACTTATATAGATATTGATATTGACACAACGATACTGATATAATGACGTGATATAATGATAATGGTACTGGTACTTGTACTGTAATAATGATAGTTGTAATGGTAAAGTTATTGCTAATGATAATGGTAATGATTATTAAGATTATCATTATAAATATTTTTTTGCCGTCTGGTTAGCCTAGTTGGTAAGACGCCAGTCTATTGTGCGGGAGGTTAGGGTTCAATTCTCAGCCGGACCAACACTAAGTGTTGGTCTTATAATAATATATAAACATCTGCAAATGGTTAGACTTTTGTGTCTTCTCGGAAAAGGACGTTAAACTGTAGGCTCTGGAAGATTATATCTGTGTCTATTTGTGTGTGTTGTAACTGTCTCCGTCCACCTTAGAGTAGAAGATGGTGTCCCAAATTAGTAGGCCTTTGGCCTGCTAGAAAGACTTGACACCTAAATAAAGTCTTTATTTATTTGCTTTTTTCCAATCCCACTATTTTAAAATTCTCAATACTGTTATCTAGATATTAATTCACATCAGGGCAAGAACATCATTATGGTGCATGATTTCTTTTGCGTTTGTCCCCAAAATACGCATTGTAAACTTTACCTAAACCAAATTGGATAAACTTGCTCTTATTCATTTAGGGTTGTTTTTTGTTACTGTATATATAAAGAATATAGTTACAATTATTGAATTCTGTAATTTATCTTGTAAGACGTCTACAATTGTAAGTGTCATTAATATTATTAATTCAGGTATAAAACTTTATTTCAGGAGGATTGTGATGCTATTTATGCAAATCAGTAATTGAACTCGTTACGATGCCAAAGTGTTACATTTGCTTCCCTGTCTTGACTAAGTTTGTGTTACATTTGGTCTCTGGACTGGAATACTGTCAAACTAAAGAATCAATAACAAATCACATCTTGGTCGGCCACGTGCACAAAGTGTTATCTCAGAAAACTCCTACTGCTTGTGTTTTGGCATGTGACAGACACCGCCATTGCTATAGCTTAAACTACAACTACGAAACTAGTGTGTGTGAGTTGAATTCTCAAACTCGAGCCTCTTATCCCAGTTATTTTGTTCAGTGTAATAAGCGGTTTTATATGGACATGCTGAAGCAACCGCCCAAACCTCCATCGAAAACTCTTGGTTGCAACAATTGCAAGAATGAAGCACTTTGCTTAATTACCGGGTTGACGTCGTTTCGCTGTATTTGTAAAGGCCGTTACACCGGCCGGTTTTGCGAGTGTAAGTTATAAACTTAATTCCTACACCTTCCCCTTTATTCCCGCATTCTTTTTCGTTTACCTGTTCGTAAACTTTTCACCAAACATTATGGATGGCTTTGACTGAGAGATTGATTGCCTGGAATGATAATCTTTTTTGTGT
>JAOBRB020261273.1:0-5000 GCA_027575285.2 Zoanthus pulchellus | reverse complement strand
TGTCCATCCTGTGCAACTTAGACAGTCCCGTCATGTCAGTTCACAATGCTGTCAGTTGGGGATACTTTGATATGCTGTCAAAGAAATGGGGAAAAAAATTGTAAGTTTGTAAAAAGTAGTTTAATCTTGAGGGTAGAGTTGTCCATAACCTAATAAATTAATAATAATAATAATAATAATAATAATAATAATGATAATGATAATAATAATAAAGAAAGCAACAGAAGGGACCCTGATAGCTGCCCAAGAACAGGCCATAAGGACAAGATCAATTCAACACTGAATTGATAAAGTTGATATTCCTCCACTTTGTAGAATTTGTGGTGAACGTGAAGAGACTGTTGTTCAAATAGTTTCTGAGAGCGGAAAGTTTGCACAGAAACAATATAAACAGTGATAAAGCAGCCAAGGCCATACATTGGCAGATATGTAAAGAGAAACACCTTGAGCATGACGAGAAATGATAAGAATATTGACCAAAGATTGTTGAAAATGTAAGTGTAATGGTCCTTAGGGATATGTGCATACAAACAGATAAAGAACTAGCCCACAATAAACCAGACATTGTTGTCTTTGATAAGACAAAAAGGTCCTGTACCAAATTGATGTAACCTGCCCATTCGATTCTAGAGTTCTTGATGGAGAAAGGGAAAAGATTGATCGTTACCAAGACCTCAAATGGGAACTAAAAAGAATTTGGAATTGTAGAGAAGTGAAGGTAGTTCCCATTGTCATTGGGGCTTTTGGCACTATCTCCACAAGTTTTGAATCGTGGCTTTCTCTAATCAGTCAAGATCTGCACTTTGGTGTATTACAAAAGGCATGCCTATAAAGAACTGCCAGAATTCTATGGTGTTTCCTTAACATCTTAGGCGGCAGGTGGTTGCTTGATGTTAAGGAGAAAATAGCCAGCCATATGTGATCTTTAAAGGCTGTGATTAAAATTAATAATATTTAATAATAATAATAGTAATAATAATAATGATAATTTTTCATAAATGTGCAATCACGTCCAACGTTTATACTTGTCAATCTTTTCAAGCTCTTTCTCATTTACTCTAACATCACCAGGTATCACAACATCAATGATTTTAACCTCTCTTTTTTCCTTATCCACAAATACAATATCTGGCTTTTGGGCCTCTATCTTTTTGTCGTACTGAATCATAGCATCCCACAATATCTTGTACTCGTCAT
The DNA here is from genome assembly GCA_027575285.2 of Zoanthus pulchellus. NCBI lineage: Eukaryota > Metazoa > Cnidaria > Anthozoa > Zoantharia > Zoanthidae > Zoanthus > Zoanthus pulchellus. The sequence continues at coordinate 3,803 of JAOBRB020261273.1, read as the reverse complement.
TCTCAATTACACCCTCTGGCTTGTGATCGTACCATTTGTTGGTTCTGTCGAGTTTATATTTTTCACAGAGACGCCAATGCACATACCTTGCAACATTATCGTGCCTCCTTTTGTATTCTCTTTGCGCTAACATACTGCATTCACTTACAATATGTGAAACTGTCTCATTTTTGTTGCCACACATTCAACAAACGGAGCGATAACAACTCGGTTTAAAAAATTTGCGAGGGAAATAGGAATAGAAATACGTGTTGAGCATGTGCAAAAGACTGCTCTACTTGGGACAGCAAGAGTGTTAAGATTGGTACTTGGCTCCTAAGTATCCTGGTTCAGAGACCTGCATAAGAGTCCCTTGGCAGCTGGTTGCTAAATGCACCCACAGTGATTTTTCCAAAGCAACTAAGACACCAAGCTTTGAGATGAATTCTAACAAACGTAATAGCTTGATACCTTGATATCCCCTTCATGACTGAAGATGGGGACCTTGCATCTGCCTCTGGTGTCAGCACTCACAGCGGACCCTCGTGCACTCAGCCAGGGTTGTTGTAGCAACCTTCTCGCCTCTGTATAGAAGCTGTTGCCACTTTATTCTGTCTTGGGTTGACTTGCACTAGTTGTTTCCCATGTTGAAGAGCTTGAGGTCCTCTTTGGTGCAGTCTTTCCACGTTTTGTGTGGCCTGCCACGTTTCCTGGTGCCGCGAGATAGCTCTCCATGTAGGACTTGTTTGGGGAGCCTGTGGTCTGGCATGCGAGAAATGTGGCATAGCCATCGAAACCTACTTTTCCGTATGGTCACTTCTGTTGGTGCTGCATTCCCTCTTCATGAAAAAAAAACCCAAACATAATAATAATAATAATAATTATAATAATAATAATAATAATAAAAACAAAAACAAAAAAAACATAATAATAATAATAAATCCTGCATTTCTTTTCAAGTTCAAAAGTCTTCTTTTGTCATAAACCTATATACTAAACACAAATAAGTATATTTTTAAGCAGTAATAATAATATTAAGAATAAGAATAATGCTAGCTTATTGCCACCTTTTGCAGACTGATCTGAGTTACAGGTGCAGGACAGGAAATAATAACATTTCACACATTCACTATATACTTTCTTATCTACTTCGAACTATGCATACTTCACAGTCACAAAATTATTAAATCGATCTGTTCTACCCGTGGATACTGTGAACTGGGTTTTGGAATGGAGAGAATGTGGGGCGGTGTTCGGTATTAGTCTGCTTTTAATTAAGGGGAAGAGAGCACTTTCCGGCATTATACTGGCAACAACAGGTGATGTGGTTATTCAGTTTATTTTGGTATATATTGATTATTTGTCTTGTAATATTTTATTAACTGGTATAGGGCGAAGGCATTGTGCTGCTCTGCCTTACTTGTGCATCATTGTAAAATTTTTCCTAGAAATGAACTCAATTGTTCAAAGTAAATTACTTTACTTCAGCTAGTATCCATTTTGAAAGTTGTCTGTCTCAGACCATTTTTTCAGCCTAGGTTAATCACATGACTTTTGTAACAAGCAAGAGAGGAGCGAATTCATGAATTTTTGATTGAGGGGTAAGGATAGGGGTAAGGGGTCCAAACTTTGATTGAGGGTCAAGGATAGGGATAAGGATAGGGGTAAGGGGTGCAATCTTTGATTAAGAAAGGTCTGTTGGACTCTTTATGTGACAAATTTTTTCTCTCAATCCTGGGAATGAAGTTTATTAGAAAAATGTCATGTGTGGTTCATTAAAAAGTCAGCCATTTAAATAGTGATACAAATGATCCTGTTGATGTTAGAATCAAGTGTGATAGCTGGGACTGAACTCCCCAGACCCTCCCCCTCAGTGGATCCACAACTGATAGGGGGTCTGAACTCCCAAGACCCTCCCTCTCAGTGGATTCACAGCTGACAGAATATGCATCCTTCCATTAGGAAGTTTTATGTAATGAAGCAACAGTTAGGACAAGAAGGGAAAAGCAAACAAAGTTATTAAAAGATTTTTAAAGGAAATGAGGAACAAGATGAAAATCCTGATCTATAAGTAAAATCAATGATTGTGAGCTGTACTAACAGATGACTTAATAATTGTATAGATCTAGTCAGTCATATAATTCAAATTAATCTAACAATTCACCAAATGAATATTTATTTAGTCTTTGATATCATTAATATTTATGAGTTATTTGGTGAATATTTTTTATTATCTAATCTGACCTCTATATTTTGCCAAGCACTACTAGTCAAATCTTTGAGCCAGAGTTGCATTCTCATTTATCTGATAGGGGCATATGATACCAACTAGAACTTTGGGTTTTTATTCTGCTCATACATTAATAATAACATTTTTCTAGATTCTCTATCCACATTGAAGTTTACCTGTTGGTGTAAATGTGTGTATTTTGCTGTAAATAATACAAGATCTCAGTTGTTCTATTACCTTTCATGGCAACCAGGCTTAAGGAAGCAGGATTTCCGATAAGATTCCTCCCAGAAGTTAGAGATCCAGGTTTCCAAGCTGGCTGTGTAGCACAAGAGTATTTTGGGATACCAGCAGGAACGCCAGTGGGTGTGGCCTTGGGTGATTTTCAATGTTCAGTGCTTGCTTCCATCTCCTGTAGCACTGATGCAGGTGAGATGTACAAAGAATATAGAGAAAGAAATTGTCAAGGTTGTTGATTGCATCATGCCACCAACAATGATTCAAAGTATGCCTCATAATATTTTGTTGTATATTTGAAAGAGCAAAGTAGCCATCTTTTTTTCATTTTAGTACTAAATGTTGGAACCTCATCTCAACTGGCTGTAGTGTTACCAGCTCAACCAAGTTATGAAGAGAATTTAGAATCAATTGCAACAGAAACTCCCACAATCCAACTTCTTCCATTCTTCAAAGGAAGGAAGGTTGCCACATCTGCTTCACTGACAGGTGAGTTCATTGAATCAATCAATGATTTACATTGGAAGGAGATATATAGATTGGGTTAGGCTTCTTTTCAAACTGTTTTACGTGGAGAAAGTGAAACAACTGCAGTACTTCAGAGAATTTTTTGATGCAGCTACTTTGTAATGACTCATATTCTAAACGTCATTATAGAACTTCATAATGAACAGGTATTAAATTTGTGTGTGAGGTTGCTATAGTGACATTCCATTGATTATGTTAGTTTTGGACGGAGTCAGATGTATCAAAGAAAGCTAGAGTTAGATATTGGTATATTTTAAATACTGTACAGAGAAGTAGTTGGTAAGTTACTGTTTTTGTTCATTGTTATGAGTAAAATTGTTGGTGTACAAACAAGATATACAATCTTTTGTCATTATCATCATCAACATTGAATTGCTGGGCACACACTTATTTTGTCATTATCCTTATCAACATTGAATTGCTGGGCACACACTTATTTTGTCATTATCATCATCAACATTGAATTGCTGGGCACACACTTATTTTGTCATTATCATCATCAACATTAAATTGTTGGGGCACACACTTATTTTGTCATTATCATCATCAACATTGAATTGCTAGGCACACACTTATTTTGTCATTATCGTCATCAACATTGAATTGCTGGGCACACACTTAGTTTATCATTATCATCATCAACATTGAATTGCTGGGCACACACTTATTTTGTCATTATCATTATCAACATTGAATCGCTGGGCACACACTTATTTTGTCATTATCATCATCAACATTGAATCGCTGGGCATACACTTATTTTGTCATTATCATCATCAACATTGAATTGCTGGGCACACACTTATTTTGTCATTATCATCATCAACAT
>JAOBRB020261163.1:0-11490 GCA_027575285.2 Zoanthus pulchellus | reverse complement strand
AGAAAATCGCCAAACCGTCCTCTAACCAAGTTGGACCTTCGCATGGTCTGGAGGGACGGTTTGGCGGTTATCCCCCATATTCTTCTCACTCAAATACTTCACTCAACTTATTCACTCTCCACCAAAATTTAGGTTAGAGAGTGGTCTTAAGTAATTTGCATTTTTAAAAATCATTTGAGCTTGACAATGGCGTCAGTAGGATTCCGAAACGTTGCTTATACTCGGTTATTTTCAGAACTACGTGTTTAAAATGAGCGACAATCACTCATGTTCACCCGCCATGCTATAATTATGTTTCAATCAATCAATCAAAATATTATTTTACATCATATATTACAAAACATATTTTAGTTAAGATAATTTTAAATTTACAGACAGATGGTGCTGGGACTCCTGAAACAGTAGAACTAAACAAGTCAGGAATCCCAGTTACAATACATTAATTTCACACATTTAGTGGTCCATTGACAAAATAAGAAGTCCCTAAGGATACAAAACGATACGATCACAAAAATATACAAATGAATATTAATTGATATATAATAAATATGTACTAAGTAATTGAGTAATTATAACAGATTATATACCAATGCCTATGACTATGTAACATTTAATTATTTTAAGTTCTTAATAGGATAAACACACAACTTTTGGAGGGCATATATAGTTTATTTGTGGCCCGAGTAGCAAATGATGCTACGAGGGACACAAATAAACTATATGCCCAACAAAAGTCATTTGATTATCATTATTATTACATGGTGAAACCGTAAAAGATCTTTTAATAAGAAAAAATATCAGGTAATAGATGTAGCATGAAACTATCAATTGGGAAGTTGTTGCTACAATACCATCACTGAGCTAAACAAGAGCCAAATGAAACTCCTTTTTGTTTACAACAAAGGGAAATATAATCTAGTTTTAAAATATTAGCAACGATGTTTAGCAAAACGACAGTTAATTTTCAACCAATCAAAATCAGGGCGGCAAATGAATTTTCAGTCCGGGCACCTCCCGTTTAGCCCGCGAAATGGCGCGTTCTACAGAGGGCCTAGGGCAGTTCGTCATTTGGTCGCACGTATTGATAATAATAGAACAAACTAGACTTTTTGGAGGGCATATTGTTTATTTGTTGTTAAAGTAGCATCAATTGCGCCCGAGCGGAACGAGGGTTTAAATGAGATGCTATGAGGGCCGCAAAAAACAATATGCCTGACAAAAGTCTAGTTATTATCATTATCATCAATATACAAGGTTATGTCATGAAGAGTCTATGGCAATAAAATAAGCTTGATCTTTAATAAAGTATGTTTTTACACTTTAACTTGTACAAAAGCACAATTTTGGCTTTTTAATAGAAAAGTGACCAAAAATGGTCTCGTCAAGGTCCCCTAGCCAAAAAATAAACTTAATAATCAATGTATAGAACCAAATTTCGATTTAATTTAACATCAACTGTTTTCGCAAAGACTTTGTATTATTGTGCTATTTAGTTCTTTCTTGTCAATCGTTTTATCTACCTTGATTGCTTTCTTCTCGCACCATTTATCAAACTTTTTCAGCCCCCATTCTGTCGCTTTCTTTGTACCTTTTGCTTGAGCCTTTTGCTCTATTTCGTTTAGTTGCTCTTGACCTAAATCTGAACCCTGACTGCATGTTAAGATGTCGAAATTCGGAGTTTTCTCTAACACAAAAGCTTCGTGAGTACTGTTCTCGATAAAAAAACAACTTGAACTGCTTGTTAAACTCGCGCCACCTTTACACGGGCTTTCTGATTGGTCAATTGCAGTGGTACAATGTCTCCTCAACCAATCAGGAGCAGGGCGGTAAATGAATTTGCTGCCCGCACACGGTCATTTATGCTCGCTGATTAGATGCTTTGAGGAGGGCAGTTTGCTATTTGGCCGCGTATATTGATGATAATGATGTTTAATTAACTTCATCTTATTCTTCTGAGCTTATTGCTTAATGTTCGCGGCTTCTAGGTTTACTAGATCTTTTGAGTAACTAGTAGATTTCATAGGTATGCTTAAGGTAGTATCATCTGCGTACTTCATCAGTACTTTCGTTTGACTCACAGATGTGATGTCATTTACCATAAGCGAATATGTCTCGTGGGCTTTCCGTCGCGTGATCTTATTTGCTACTTCCCACTACCTTTTCGTTCCCTTCCCAAACTCTGATCTCTTATTGCTGACAGATTTCACTTGATTCGTACGAATGAGTTTGTTAATCTTCTCCTTGGTAATCAGATTGTCCTCTTCGCTGCACCTTTTATTCCGGATGTAACAGAGGTGTTTAATCAAGGAAGACATAAAGGGCGGATCTCTAGAGGACCTTTTAACCAATATAATTGGGAAACTGTCATTAAACATAGTCCAAAGACATTTGTTTCTAGTGGTTTGACACCTTTCTCGTGCTGTTTCGCACAATATAGCCTCAGTTCAGCTACAAGCGGCAATGAGCTACAAGGGCAAGTTCAGAGAACTGTGGGAAAGTGAGCCAACTGCATGAGCTATTTGCTGACAGCGCCCATTAAGGGTGAAATCGCTCTCTACTGCTGTTAACATTCGGGCCCATCCTTTTTAAAGGGTCTTAGTACAGTTTTAGTCATTCTGATCGTTGAGGTCTTAGCGCCCTTGTTATTGACCCTTTTGACGCAAACGTAACATTGATAAATATTCCGGTTTTCAAAAAATGAATGGCATCATCACAATTTGTTACATCAATAGTAAAAATGCAAAGTTTCGTTGAGCTTGGCAGATATAAGAACATTTAAATTTTGTCAAGAAAATGTATGGGTTTGGATGATAACGACGCTAATTGGGCATCAGATCCCCTACAAGCCTGCTTTAAAAATAACGCAAAAATGTTTAGCTTAAAATATTCATATTTCCGCTAAGCTGTGAGGAATGTCATCGAAACTTTACATTTTTACTATTATTGATGTGACAAATTTGGTGATGCAATTTGTTTTTTGAAAACCGGAATATTTATCATTGTCACGTTTACGTGAAAAGGGTGTATTGGCTGTATCGTTACAAGATATCGCTCTTGCAACACAGCTAGCTAGCTGTTTCTCCTACCACCCCTGCTAGCTATTGTTGTGCAGTTAGTATAGAGAGCTAGATCTATAATCTAAACTAGTAATCCACAAATGAAAAGCTATATCTTTATATAGCCTGATAATAATTATTATTATTATACATTGGTGTCAAAAGCTCGATTTTGATTGGCTATATGCGCGCAGCTAATTCTTGCTTGCTCTGTCTCCAAGGTTGTGTCTCTCATACGTCATACCTGCAGAAAATAGATTTTATATATGTAAAAGAGACGTCATACCTACAGACAAAAGTTTTAAGCATGCAGAAGTGACGTCAACTAACATACTAACCAGAAGTTTGATCAGTTTTAATATGCATAATAAAACAATTATTGGATTCGGTTTTCGCATGATAGCGAAAATTATCAAGGCCTCAGTTTGTGTTATCAACCTCAGCCTTCGGCTTCTGCAGATAACTCAAACTTCGGCCTTGATAATTTTCGCTATCATTCTCAGCCTCATCCAATAATTGTTAATTATATATAATTATTCGTTATTAAACAGAAATATTGAGCGTTTACAACTATCTCTCGTCTTGCCTTTTTCTGGTGAAGTAAACCTTTTTCGCTTTATGTTTTAATTTCGATTCATTTTGATTTTCGGGTGGTTGTGATTTTGCTCCTTCAGTTCAAAATTTGCACACTTTGTCAACTATGCCTATGGCAAGGGGCCATCGCTGCCAAAAATCATACGTTTCATCTGGACTGTATAGGAAACTCATCAAGTTATATTTTGAAAAAATAAATGTAAAAAACTGAATAACGTCAACTTGAAACTCCACTTGCTGTGCAAGCAAATCTGTTTTAAAAACAGTAATAAACTCACTTGCACAACGGCTTCGATTTCTCGGACTAACAGTTTTTGTTGCGAAACTTTATTGATTGTTCATAAAGAGCTTTATCAACGCGTGTGTGAGATAATGCAACTCATTAGCATAGACAGTTGTACCAACATGTATCATTGATAACTATAAAGGCAGTGCTTTCACCTGCCCGTCAATATGCCACTAACGTGATAAAGCCTATATTTTTCCTCTTTATGAAAGTCTATTTAACTATCTTCAATACTCATTTTCTAGCGATATTATCTAAATAATTTTGAGATATGTACAGACACTTTTGACATGAAGACCCTAATGCGGCGTATGAAGTGCTTTATGCAGCAGCTAACTTTTGAGGACCTTCATGTTTGTTTTTCTCATGCTTCTTTTTGAAAGATTTTCATTTTCTTTTGAATGCGAAAACTATAAAAACTATTGTATGGAACAGTTTTATGGACTCTTCGTGTAAGTAGTGTATGGACTCTATAGATCTATTTACTCCAGTGTTTAGGATGTGCAACTGGGAACGGTGAATCTAATGGTATGTATTTAGATAGAAAAATAACTTAACTGCAATATTTACGAGTTGTCCCATTGCCTAATGGTGATTCTCACAAGAAACTTCAAGGATGTTTTGCCTGACTTTTTATAAGTATGTATGAAATCAGCCGTGTTTTGTGGAAACGTGACTAGTAAAATGTCTGTGCTTGGGTTTCGTTGGAAGATAAATGTATTTTTCTTAACTTTTAAGACAAAATGTATCTCGAAGTTCACGACAGGGTTTGTTCGAAGTTGATTCTGAAAAGTTACTTTAAATAGAAAGAACTATAGATTGCATGCGTTGTAGCAATGCATTACGAAAGTCAAAGACACTTAATTAGGTCCAGCTTGACAATAGATTTGTTAACGTATAAAGTCTAAGCAATGTCAATTTAGCGATTGCTTAAATAAAAAAAGAGCTCTGCTCAGGTGCGCTATATTGGAGAAAGTACCGTAAAAACTGCGAGGAAAGTTACTAAAGTGGTGATTAACTGCATGTGCAATGCCAATGCTTTGCGAAAAGTAGACCTAAATTCGTGTACTTCGTGCAATGCTATGCGCAGCAAGAATCTGAATGGCAAGATAACGTCTGGTATTGCCTGTAACACTGTGCATTTTTCGGCAACTTGTCTTAAAGCGCTTAAATCACGCTGAGGGGTGTGAAAAAATTTCAGCATGGGCCGGCGACGTATGGAATGTATATAATATACGCAACACACTCTATTTGTTTTATACGAATATATATATATATATATACTTAATTTATAAGAGTATCGAGGCTGATATTGGTCAAATTGTAATAATATCTTAAAAGTAAAGCCGAGACTTAGATGTTTTAGGAGAATAGTTTTGCATGTTTGAAAAAAAAACATCATTGATTTAATTTTTGAGTCATCATCGCCATCACCATTATTTATAAAATGGATAAAATAACATGTATGATTTTTCTTGGAGTTTAAATAAAATCGCAAACCTTTTCGATCAATGTGATTTAGTTTTTAAGCTTTGCAATTCCACTCTAATCCAAAATGGCAAAGCTGATATTACCTTTGAAACTCTTTGATACCACAAGCACATTCGTTTCAAAAACAGAAATCCATAGATATGCACCAACCTTGGTACACAATCTATCAGGTCAAGAGAAAATCAGGGGATAGAGATGACACTCCCAGTCTAGGCTTTGGGATATGTCAATTCCAGTAAAGTTATTTATAGATGGGAAACCTGTTTTCCGATACGTCCGCATGATGGCCAACTTAGATCTCATGAGCTTGAGTGAAAGCGCACAGGTAGCCCAAGCTTATGATGAGTAATATATTAAGCATGCATAGAGTAATTTAGTATAGAAATATAGAGAGAATGTATGGAGTTATAAAATTACCTTTTTTTTTTCACTTTAATCCAAATAAAGATAGAGAAAAACACCCATCGTGTCCTTTTGATGTTCTCAGTAATCCATTGAACAAGTTTCGGCGAATTCCGTTAGAGTTTATTTGACTTGTGTTATTCACTATAAAATAAACCATAACACAGGTACCGTTTGCAAACTGACAGTTTTTACAGAACTCATGAAGATTAATTCTATGATAGGAAAACCTTTCTTGATCAGTTTTTTTAAAACTTCTAATTGACAATGACTGTTATGGGAGGTTTTCGTGGATATTTTTTAGACATTGAATGATTGCTTGCATTTCTGAGGTTCTAAAATGCCAAAGTAATTTTTTTTTGCCATCAGGTAGCCTGAGTAAACGCTTGTACGCATCTAGTTTGCTCTAACATTAGATCTAGAACTTATGCGGACGTCTGAGGAAATAGTCTAAAACTATAAATAACTTTACTGGAATTGACATATCCCAGCCAACCCCTTGAGTGTCCCTCTCTGTCCCCTCATTTTCTCTTGATCAGGTTGTTAACTATTATAGTCTTCCTGCATATATCCGAAACAAGCCAAGTTACAGTACATTTGTCACTAGTGTCAAGGAATTTCATTTAAATAGGGCCAAAACAAGACTTTCAGCTTAATTGTAGACCACAGTAGTTTTCCATCATTTAAATTTGTATATTTTAATGTCACGTAATCTAAGTACTTTTACATATCTATTTATTTATTTACTTACATTATGTCATTTTTTTATACAATTCATTACTATTATAACTACATTCATTTATGTAAATTAGGCTTATATCATTACTCAATTAATGTTAATAGAATGTTAACAAATAGTATATATATTTTATAAGTAGTTTTATATAGCTCTTAGAGGCGAAGAGCCACCTGGTGGATGCACTCTAATAAACCGTTATTATTATTATTATTATTATTATTATTATTATTATTATTATTGTGCAAAAATTTACCATGGTAACGAAGTTATTATAAGGAAAACGGTTTTTTCTATTTAATAAAATTTCTGTCATTTTAGCTGGACCAATTCTAATTTTAATTACTTTTTAGATTTTGAAACTGGTTTTGATTTCTTATATTTACATTAATTTCTAAAACTAAGATATTAAATAACTTATAATATACTCAAAAAATTACTCGATTCTGATTGGTGGAGACGAGTACAATTTTAGCGTAAATTGTACTCTTCTTAATACCAATTAAGTTGTTATGGTAGCGACAAGGGCACATTGATCTAACATTTAGATGGCTTCACGAACTCAAAGCTCGTTTTGAAATTATTTATTATATTTTATGACTATTTTCCTTTTAGAGATTTCTATTAAACCCGAATACAATATACTTTTACAACTCGTCACTCGTATTGTATTGTTATATCTGATATAAATAAAATATTATGAGATTAGCATGATTGGTTTCTAGAGTAGAGGCCTCGATTTTTATCGAAGTAGTTTTGTTGAGTTTATTATAAATAAAAAATCGCACGATCCCGAGTTCAATTCGTAATAAATAGGTATACGAGTGATGTTTTCAAAATTCATCGGTCCTTCGGAATATAGAATGAATTTTGTTTAAAAGCTGCCGTAAACCATGTCTTTTAACTTATTTCGATCAGCTCAATTTATTAGTTTTGGAAGAGAAAAACTTTGAATTTAATTGTATTGCGTTTTCATTTTTTTTACATAAACATATTTCTTAAACATCCCGGTAACCAACCGGAATAGATTAAAACAGTTTTCTAATCTTTCAAAAATGGTGCGAGTTTTTATAAAGCACAAGATATCTATAACTTTTACATGCAGAAACGCAATGTTTGTTATTTTTTGCGAAAAATAAAAGATTAGAACAGTAGGTTAATGAATTATATGAATGTATATTCTTTCTTTTGACAATGATTCAACGGGAATTGTCACGTACTTTTTTTAAAAAAAGGTTAATCTATTATGGCCAGCAGGACTGGAGTTTTACGCGTTTTGAACAATAATTGCTGTGATTGACATTTGACGATACTTACGCGGGATGCATGGGGTCCGTGCGATCCGTTCAGCAAATGACACGAAGTTAATTATGCTTTACTTCAGTCCGAGAGAAGTGATAACTTCTTAACCGGAGCATTACAGCGCTCAGATGGATATACTTAAAATTTCTTCTTTCTTAGCTGATCTGATGCAGTTGTGGCTACATTCAGTGTTGGTTCACTTTGACCTTTCTGATCTAGCCTATGTTGTATTCCTGGGTTTAATAGGAATTTTTCTTGTTACGCTCGTTAAAACAACTGAACACGAAAGATTTCTGGCTCCAAGTAGGTCAAGTATGCGAAGTCCAGGTACAAGAAGCTCGCGATTAAATTCTGTCAGTTTTGCAGAGGGAACGAAATTTACTGAAACTGCTACTGATGACTTTTTTGCGGTGAGTCTGTTTTTAACGAGGCCGAGCCGTAACAAACTTTTAATATTGAGGATGAGTTTGATTACATTTTAAGCTTGTCTGGTTGAGAAAGTAGTAAAAGTTAGGATAGCGGGTTTCTGAGCATAGTGTTTGTTTCTTGTTCTCAACAGCTTAATCTTTCTATTTTGAGAAGTATGAGCAGTAACTGGAAGTCGCCAAGATCTCCACTTAAAATTTCATTGACTACAGAAGAAGGAAGTGAAACTTGTGAAGATGGAGAGCCAAAAGGGTAAGTGCTAATATTTTAATATTGGACTTGAAGGCTCAAAAGTGGCTACAAGAAATCGCGACACCAGTTTATTCTCGGAAAATTTTTTCATACAATGTCTATAATCTTCGTTTTGTTTCATTCATTGTAACATTCGTTTACAGTAGCTCGTTTGGCAGCGCGTAGCTTTCGTTCCCAGATGAATTGATTATTTTTCTGTTGCAATTTGCTGTTGTCTTTAAAACATGAATAATTATAAAATATGTAGTTTACATCAACATTTAACTGTTGTATCATTATTTTAGTTTCGTTGCTACTACTATGAAAAATGAATATATTAACGCTTCTCTGTGACACTTTGAAAATTTTTGTCGCTTTGATTTATTTGTGAGTTTTAAAATTTAAAAAAGAAGCTCGCATTTTTGCTCCAGACTTCCATTTTCTAAAATCAATTATCCGCATGGGTGATTTCATTATTGAATGTGTACGAATTTTTAAAAATAGCAGTAATTGACGCTTCGTGTCAATTCTGTCTGTATTATCGAATAGAGAAATTTGTCGACTTTGATGAGTATAAATGTGAGCCTTGGATAGCAATGAAGGTATGGAATGATCCATCAAAAGTTTCAGTATCTGATCAAAATCTAATTTCACTTTGAAACTGAAATTCCACCTGCAGAACTCATTATTCGGGGTCTTTGGTCTTTGTAACTCCGTTAAAAAAAGGAATAAAAGGAATTCTATTTCATTCTCATCTGAAAAAAAAGAAAAACACATTTTCTTAAAAGCACTTAATTTTCCAATAAGCACGTTTGATTCAAAGTGTTTTTTGTTCATTTTGAAACGTCCCAAATTTCTAAATAATGATTTGCCCGCCGGGGTCATGAACTTGGGAGCCTAAAACTCGCTCGCTGTGTGTTCGATATGGACTCTCATCATTATTTTAATGCCGGAAAATGTAAACAAATTAAGAATTTTTGAAATAAGATCTGAAATAAAATCCACGATAGATAGTCAAGAACTTAACTCTTAAGTATGCGTTAAAGTACTCTTTTGAAGCCACTAAACCATATAATATGATATAATGCATATAAATAAAAATTTTCTATTTGTTAGCATTTTTAAATACACTTATACATACATTACAGTAATGGCTAATGCAGGTAAATAGGTTTTCATCGTGACCAATTGATTTTGAAAATCCGTTTTCATTTCTATCTTGGCGTCGTTTTCAACTATTTAAGTTATGGAGTAGTTATTAAATAATAGATTTTCTTTGTTAAAAAATGTCATGAAGTGGTCGAGCTAAATTACAATTAGAAATTGCACTCCATGCATTTTTGCAAAAACAACATTGATGTTATGTTTTCCTTAAACAGTTTTATACTGCTGTCTGTTGTGGTTTACCAGTATTTATGGGCCTGATTACATGAGACAGGAAACCTGCTTATATGAGTGGGTAATGCCTTAATAGGTGGGCTACCTCACTTACACAATTATGCTGAAAAAGTAAGAATTTATATGAGCAGGTCGGTTGCATGCACTATCGTTTGGTGAACAGGCCTACAAATTTTGTAAATCCCTTGTAGTGGCTGGTAGGTTTTGATATCTTTTAATCTACAAATGAATCAAGATGTCAAAATTTTTAAAATAATTTTTATTAAAACATTAGAATATGGATGAAAATTGGTTTTAGAGTTGTTTAAAATGCCATTTGCAGTGCAACTTAACACAGCATTGAGCTTTTTGCTGAATAAGTGAACATGCACTTAATGTATCTATAAAATTTTATATTAAAAATATCTCAGTCTTGTTTATAATGAACAGTATTTTATACAGCAGTCAATCAAAAATATGGGAAGGGAAAGTTGTGGGGGAAGGGTGGGGGAAGGGCAGGGAGAAGGGTAGGGGATCAATTTTCTCCAATTTCCATTAATTACTTTTTTTACTTATCTAAACTGAGTATTCATGACAGTACACTATGATAAAACAGGGTGGGCATTTGAGAACACGATGGAAATTAAGTAAACACAAGTTGCATTTTTTGAGTGTTCTCAAATGTTTTATTTATGATATAGATTTTACATGCCACATATACAGATAGATTAACTGAGTCAATTTAATGTGTGTATTTGATAAATTACTCTTGTTTTCAAAAATTTCTGCTGCTTTGCAGAGAACTCCATCATAAGTGTTTTTCAACATCTCTAAGAAAAAGAAATGCTGGTCGTGAAAAACATTAAAACACACTTTTTCTATGTTTTATATACTCTGATGAAACCAATCAAAGCCATACATATTATAATATTTAATTAAGACTTAAGGATAACAATGAAGAAGACAATGATTTAAAGAGCATAAACAGATACCATGTATGTTAATTTCACATTTCTTCCCTATAAATACCTCCCCTTAAAATCTGAACATCCCTGCTGAAGTTAATAATAGGGAGAGAAATGTTCAGTCTGTTTCTCTTACCACAGGCAGCCCAAGCTCTATATATGTACAACAAATAAAACATAAAGGCTTTTCTAGGGAGTTTTTTAGACATACATGGAGGCAGTTAAAATTACAACAATTATAAATAACTTTGTTATTCTGGTTAAACTTCGTTTATGGAACTTGGCTCTTCGTGTCTCCATCGAAACGATAAAACAACGGTTGAGATTCGCATACGAATTAACCACGACATATCGACACATTCAAATTCTGCTTGGTAACCAAGTTTCTGTCCAGTATACCTATGGAAGTCTTTGTTTGCTTAGTTGACAAGGTTACCAAGCAGAATTTGAATGTGTTGATATGTCGCCTGGTTAACCTAGTTGGTAAGGTGCCAGTCTATCGTGCGGGAGGCTCGGGTTCGTTTCCCAGCCGGACCAACACTCAGGGTCTTAACCCTCTGACTACTGGGAGGTTTTGCCATTTTGAACAATTTTTTGTATGAAAACGATTATTTGGCTTTCTCT
>JAOBRB020261053.1:0-11491 GCA_027575285.2 Zoanthus pulchellus | reverse complement strand
TCAAAAAACTGTGAGGTCATTGTCTCTGTTCGATGTAATGACTTCAGTTATCGCGGATGTTTTATTCCTCTAGCTTACCATGTAATATATCTAATTTCCCGTTGCTGTGATTATTTGTCTTCCCAAATGTTACATACTGGTCAATATTTTTAAATTTAATAAAAATTGTTTGTACCAATTTCTGTAACTTTATTTTATACTTTAATGTGTTAAATTCGTTATGATTTAATTATATGCGTCAACCCACTGCTTGCCTCGAATAGCTATAGCTAACTGCGAGCAGTGGTATGTCATTTATTGTGTGTTTTAATCTAATACTTATAAAACTCGAAACTTGAGTTCTTGTAGCTCAGCAGATAGGGCGCCTGGTGTTCGACAGGGAATAGGTTCGAATTTTATCGGCGACCCAGATTATTTTTATGTCGCAAGCTCTGTCAATGTTGAATATTCACTTCTTTACATTTATTACTAAATTCAAGAAAATCACTTTCTTTATTTCATTTATTAATTTTCTCATGATTTTACATTTTGTAACTGGAAAAGAGTAGATCGATATAACGAGCATGCGAATCATGTATGATATATTTGACTTTGAATTGTCAACGAAGAAGCAAAAAATAGAAAAAATTTGAAGGAGTCAATATCACCCTTCCTAGTACAGTTTGTAGCAATGAAAGTATTTTAATGCAAGATAATGAAAATACAAATCTTGTGCTGCTGTAGCTGCTGCCTATTTTGTGGAATAAATAAAACTGAAAGCTAGAATTGATGCTACTTTGGATCTCGAAGAAACACGACAAAGCATTATAGCCATTAGTGATTACACTACACGTATTAGCATTAGCTTCTGCATTTGCGATTGCTTCATTCAGCTCGACTTGGATGAGTTTCTTCAACTTTAACTTTACACTTTGTGGACATTGAATTGTAAACTGAGAAAAGCAGAATTAAGAACTTTTAACACTTTACCTGAATCTTGGTATCTCAGATCGTCAAATAGCAAGTATCCATCCGTCCAATTGTCTACAAGGACAATTCTGGCCGTTTGGTTGATGTACCGTCCCAATCCTTCCCACGAGTGGCACAGCAACACTTTGCTACTTGGATACGTCACATTCACTATTGATCCATTCACAACGAGCTCAACTCTAATCTCCGTTGTGTTTTCACTCCCTTACAAAATAATAGTTGCATAACATGTTATTCCAATACGCTTATATCTCTAATAAGCCGTCCCCTTTCGAAGAAGTCCCTCTTACCCTACCTCCCCCTACGAAACAAATGCTCTAGAACAATGTTTCTTAGGCTACGTTCACACTATACCGGATAGGTTTT
Organism: Zoanthus pulchellus; assembly: GCA_027575285.2. NCBI lineage: Eukaryota > Metazoa > Cnidaria > Anthozoa > Zoantharia > Zoanthidae > Zoanthus > Zoanthus pulchellus. The sequence continues at coordinate 10,156 of JAOBRB020261053.1, read as the reverse complement.
TGCGACGGTACGATAGCTATCCGGTATAGTGTGAACAGGGCCAAAGCTACCACGGCGCAAAACCTATCCGGTACGCAACGTATGACTTTTGACGTTTCGGGTACACTCTGGCACAAAAATTGCTCCGGAACAAGCGTTCCCAGTGTGAACGCGCGGCCTATCCGATTTGATACGGTACGATAGCTACCGGTATAGTGTGAACAGGGCCTTATACTCAATATTCGGCTTCACTTTAAGAACGATGACCGATAGTGATGTGTTTTATACAACCGTCTTTCTTCAAAAATAAATGTGCAAATTATATTACCGATAGTGGCGGGGTATTCTAAAGTTGCTGCCAATAGTTTTTAAATTATCTTAAACTTTATGTGCTATAAGTTATGCTTTTTTTCCTTGTTAAATTTTAACTTAACTGACGTCAGTAATTATTTCAGTTTGAATTACGCGTGTCACATTATGGCGGTGTTTATGTGATACTGCCGGGATCGAGATTCAGGTATATACGCCATGCAAGCATGCCATGGATGCACTCTAATACATTCTAGCCCTAACCGTAACCCTAACCCTAACCTTAGGGTGCATCCATGGCATGTTCCCATGGCGTATATAACGAGATTCATACCGGCACGAGTTTGTCCTCATTTCTGCCTACATTAAATGAAATTTTTCGTACCGGAATGACTCATTCCAGAATGAACTCATCCTGGTATCCAGTATCATGTAAAGGCTGTACGAGTTTATACTGGTACAAAATGGCTGCGAAGCCGGACTTTTGATTAATTGATAGAATGAATCGAGTTGCGTAAATATTTTCTTGGAATTGACGCTTTCCTTTATGCTTCCTGCCATTTCATTTCAGGTCAATTTGTAAAAATTATTTTCGCTGCACGGAAATATTTGCAGAAGAACACGATATATTTAAAATAATAAGTTAAGAGCGATAACCTTAGAAATAAGGCCTACATGGGGAATTTACTCTTACACTTCATTCTCACTTGCTTCCTTAAAACAATTAAATAACTCACGTACCACCAATTTTAAAAATCAGTTTATTTCCACGGATTAAGAATGCTGGAGAAGTTAAGGTACCAGTGACGTTAGTTTGATTCAAAGTTGAGCTCGGGTCGCAAGGAGAAGTGCGATTCTTTCTGCTGTCGATGTAATAATGACCAACGTGCCCCAAAACTTCATTTTCGTTGCTAAAAATAGGCTGGTGTGCAAATGCCTTCCCTCTCGAGATCCAACCTTCTTTACCTTGCTCAAATGTAAAAATACCACGACCTACAGACAGTTAAAATAATCAAGTTTTCTCCTCACGATCGAGTTTAGCCAATATCAAAAATACTAAAATTATCTTGTTTGTCAGCCAAAATTTCCCATGAGCTTTGTTTTTAATTACTTTCTATTGGGACTTAAAATGGTCTCAATGGAAACTGAAAGCAGTATACTTATGCTCATGGTCTTTCATGTTGGCTAATGAAAGCTATATTGATGTACGCTTAACAAAAACATTTTGATTATTTCTTTTCTTTGGCTCACCAAAATGATCCTGCGTAAGAAATATTTCTGGTATTCGTAAACATATGTCGACTCTGTTTTGTTTATTATAAATTCTCATTCCCATTAAACAGAAACTTATAGGAGAAGTTACCAGGTCTCTCTCGAAAAGAGCGGCTTGACGTATGGAATCTAGCCAATACCTCTTTTGTCTCTTGGGATTGAATAAAAACCAATAGGGAACTGGAGTATTCCCGTTTAATGGGAGCTAATCTGCGATGGATTAGTTTTCCGTCCGGGGGGAGTCAAAGACTCTCCTCCGCTCAACAGTGCAGAAACCGGAGATAAGTGCCGGCTCCATGGGCCACTGGGCTCGTAAAGGATTTAGCTAGAGGTTTATAACCAAAATAGTTTTCTCAAAAAAAAAACATAAATGAGGGAATCGGGTTGGCATAGTGGTCATCAGACGTGCCTTCCACCTCTACAACCCGGGATCGATTCCTGGGCTTCGCATGTGGGCTGAGATTTGTCGATCTTAATCTGACTCCGAGGGTTTTTCTCCGGGTACCGGTATTCGGTTTTTCTCCCTCGGCAGTCGACTTTCACACCAAGATCTGAGCCGTCAAGAGATCGAACATTAGTCCCTGGTTAGAAAGAATGGACAACCACTTCCTTCGCCATTGACGTTAAATAAAGTATTTGTTTTTATTTGTTAGAAAACTAAATAAAATATTTGAAAACAATAACTTTTTTATGGAAATGAAAATTTTTAAACTCTGGGTATCAGTTCATGTAGCGGTCTATTAAGGAAAATTGAACACTCCATTAATTTTGTTTTCTTTCCTCGTACATTGAGTTGATTTCTTTTTCTTTTGAAATTGCTTTAAATAGATGAAGCAAACTGTTAAGTAATTTTTTTATAATTTCAATGTTAACAATCAACTTGGCCTTCGCCGAAATGGTACTGTGTTACTGTTCGTAATGGTAACCAAAAAAGATCCATCCATGCCGCCATAAAAGACACAGAAATATTCCATAAAACTAGCTTTAATGGAAACGTTTTTGCGAACATACTCTAAACAAGTTTTTGTCTCAGTTATAGATTATATTTGAATTAATTTTTATCTAGAAAACAGGTGAAATTATAATCACAGCTTTGAGATCAAAAACTCAGACTTAAGGCTAGTAAAGTATAACTCTATATACGAAGAGAATTGTAAACTGAATACAGAAAAAAAAGACAAAATAAAAACGATTTCAGCATATTCCGTTTAGTCCGGAAGATGGTAACAGAAAATCTTTAACATATGACTTTGTTGATAGCAACCGGCCTCTTAATTCATTTTAACTATTCTTCTGTAATTGCGCGCATTAATAAAGCCGGTGTTTTTATTTTTTATTTTTTACTTTTGAAGAAGGGCATATGATATCAAACTCTATTTCTTTTACCTGTATATTCAAGACAAGAACTATCTAAACTTTTGTAAAAAGTAAGGTTACAAGCCATTGATTATAAAAATTCATGTCTTCGAAACCTTTCTGCATTCATTATGAAAGATTTTTTACCTATATAGATTCTGGTTTAAATGAAAATCATCAAATTTTCTGCAGTATTTCAAGCAATTTAGCACCTATTTTAATGAATTTAACGTTAAGGCCAATGTTACTGACTTATTCTGTCAACTAACTTGTTTTTGTCTAAATATTTCTGTTTTTGTTGCTATGCAAAAGTGTTTTGATAGCTGTTTCAACAACGTATAGGGACAGCTACCAGTCACGGATTGAAGGGGAAATAAACTGAATAGAATGAATTAGTTAAAACCAAAAACTAAAAGTTATTATGCATTGCTAATAAAGGTAAAAGGTAAAAATTATAGTTGCTCCTCGGAGAAAAATGGAAAATATCTTGTGAAGAGTACAATGAGCTCTCAGGCTCCTTATTCTACGCACGCAAATAAAAAGTGTCCATTAGATAAGTCGATCTAAAAAAATATGAAACAATATGATGTAGCCTTACTTCAAATTTTATTTGTTAAGAGTTAACAGGCGCCCCTCTTTACTGATAATCTTAAATTAACGTGAAACATCCTAAATCTATATTCTTTTTTGCAAAACATGTTAATGCACTGAAAGCAAATCACATTTTTTCAAGCAATAAATATTACATTTTTTGTGATCCCAGTTTTAAAGTTCCAGTACTGATATTTTTTGTGTCAAAAAGAACGTTCTTCATGTGTTCAATGAATATAGAATTATGCTTACCTTAGAGTTTTTTATTTATTTTTTATGCCGAATTTTAATATTTGGCAGTAATTGTTTAAGCTAAAAATATTCAGTTTCAGCGGTTTCAAAGAGTTGTTTTTAATGTAATGTTATGATTTAAAATATGAAACACCATGCAGCGACAAGAGAGAAAAAGAGGGAAGTTATTTTTTTATTGTTGGTAGGTGTTTTCGGGAAGTTGGTGTTTTCTGCGTCAAAAGAAAATTAAAACAAAAGAAAATTATTTTTTTAGCTTCAACAAACGTGTCGAGCATATTTCGGTATCCAACCAAAACAATTTACCAATTGAGAACTTGAACTCGGGTCAACTAAAACGATGATGAACAATCACTTTAAATAAAAGTTTATTATTTCGGTTCAGACTTGATATTTTAACTATTTCGAGGAGTTAAACTCAAATTGCTTTTAAAATATCTTTGGTTTTTGAGCATCATTAATTTTTTGCCCAGTTGAAAGTATCCGACAACGACAGTGATCCAACAATTTACAGCTTTGTTTTTTTTCTCAAATGATTTACTAGTTGCGCAAAGGTTTTCTATAAATATTCATCATGCAATGTGGCCCGCCCGCTTTAACGAGAAATATTTTTCTAGTTCATATTCATATTTCGAAGATTTGAGTCCCAAATTCTGTTAAATTTTGATGATAAATAATTACGAAATTGGGCGTACATAGAGCACACAAGATTGTCAATTTGTCATAATGTAAAGATTAGTTTTATAAGCCAAACATTATATAGGTGCCAAGGTGTTCTTCAAGAGTATTTTTGTTATTAAAAGCACAGTACCTTTACTTGGTAATTACGGAGAATGTTTTATGAAATTTATGAATTTTTCAGGTTAATATTTTTTGAAAAGGCTTCATTGAGAATCCGTTTACTGAAAAAGGAAAAAAAAAACTAGTACGTAACTGGAAATCTAAACAAGTTTAAAAACAGACTTTTTTTTCATAAATGGAGATATTTATGATGAAAACAAGAAATCTTGGAAACAATGGAAGTGAGAAGATCAAAAAAATCTTTTGTTAATACTGATTAAAACTTAGTACGACGCTTTTAAGTTGGCCAAATACTTTTCTCCTTTGGCTTCAAAATTAATAGATGAATCTGATACTATAGACGAGACTTTTCAATCAATGTGTGCGAATTTTTAGTTAAACTATGCAACAACGAAGTAACGTACCACTGGCAAATGAGCTGGTGGACAGCGTGTCTCTGTTCCTAAACGGATTGCCTCTGCATTTCGACAAAAGAGCCGTGCAAGACACCAAAAATATTAGATATTTCCAGTTCTTGTCAAAGTCTCCGCAGATCGTCATGGTTATAGAGCCGTTGAGTTCACAAATCACCAAAATAAGCGACTGAAAAAGAAAAAATAGCAATAATTATAGATCGATAAACGAACTGTTGTCTTTTCTCACCAGAATTTGGTTTGCTTTTTGCGTGTTCTAAGCTGCCTCAATTAAAGGGGTTCCTGAACAAAGCAATGCTTGCATGCTCTCAATTTCCTTTCACTAATAACATGAAAGGAGAACCCCAAATTGAAACCGTTATCTTCATTGTTGTTTTTTATTCTACTTACGCAAGTTGTCTCAGAAAAACAAAATGATGTGTCCTTTTGATTTAAAAGGCATAGTAATTGCGATCCTAATAGTGGGTCATCAAAAAAATCATGTCCGGCTATCTAACAAAGATATATTTGGTTCAAACTGAGAATATTTTTTTGTATAAAGGTACATTTTTTTATTACTGTATTAGATTATTCTAGCAGCTTTTCTGAAAGTGAATGATTCAGGCTGCTGACCTTTTGTTTAGCTTATATTGATAAATATAAAAATACAATCTTGTAGCATAATCTTTTAAATTGCTAAGCTATACAACTGTGCTCGATGTTTTTTCCTGAAACCAGCAGATGATATAGTTGAACTTCATACATTAGCCAATTATTTTGCAGGGTTTGAAACAAATGTAAAGCGTCTAAGTGACAGTTTTTGTTATTCCTAATTTACAATTACTTATGCGGATTCTATGTTCTTTATATTTTCCGCCATTCTTTCCAGATATTTCGAAATAATTAAAATGCTATGAAAAAGACTTCATAGCGACTCCTGCTTTGCTTTAAAAACTAATCTTCTTCAGTTGTACCTTATTTTAAAACTTTTAACCCCTTTTTGTTGGTATACTCGCTGAAGTAATGTTTCAAATGCCCACTTTAAGTTTTGAGTTGTTTTAAAAAATATAAATGCTGTTAAATATGCAGTACCTGAATGCAGTTATGCTGAGACTTTATAAACAACAATGGAAATGGTTATCTATTGCTCTGACTACGTTTTACGTCTTGAAACGAAATTATACTTCCCTTCCATGTACACAAAATGTTTTGAGCTCAAATTTCTGATTCGAATTTGAATGCTACTAAATAATTTATGGTTTATATCGGTTTATGTTCAGTTAGAATTAACTGATACCCTGAGCGCACTATACGCCATACAATAGCTCTTTATTGCGCAATCTTTCATTATTTTATCATCGAATCGGAAAATTGTAAATTTACAAGATGTAATTTAATTTCATAAAATGATAAATCATTGATCGAAAACAGCCTTAGGCCAAATTTGAAGAGTTTGTCATTGTGCTACAAATTTAATACAAGGTCAAATTAACACACTTCTTAGTATCTTACTTTACGCGCTGAAAGGACATTACTAAAACTGCTAGAATTTTGTTTCACACTTAAATTAGCACTTCTGTTGCTTTCCCTGAGTTCGTTTAATTTGCAAGCAATTGAAGTAATGCGGGAACAAACTCAAAGTTTTAATAAATATAGTTGCAAAACCGGTCTACAAGTACAACTTTTTGTATCGTTGGACCCAGCCAGATTAAATCAACCAAATAGTATTAAAGGTATAAATTAAGTTTAAGCAATTTGACAAATGACAAGAATAAATTTTAGTAACTATATTTCGATCGGTCTTCATCAGGTTACTAAGATATCTTTATATATAGAGAAATAGGATATGTCAAGTTTGTCAAAAAACTATAAATATTTAAACGGTTAAAAAAATAAACGTTGAGTTGTTGAGTGGTCAAACACTGGTTTGGCTTTGAGATGAGATGTGCTTCGCGAGCCTTGCGGACTGATTCTCTATTATTAATAATTACTACAATTTTTTTTAATGCATGTGGATTAATTGAATATAACACACATAGTGGCATTATATCGGTGACATTTTCAGAGTATAGACTGAAGGTCTTAAAAATTTACTATTTGCATCCAAGTATTAAATTTGCTAGTCACCAATTCTTAACTAATGTACCTTTCCACAACGGTTTAAATAAAATATGGTCTTATCCCAGCCTTTCTTCTATTACTCATAAAAAATCTTTTGCAGTCGTCAAACTGTTAAACCGCATTAAGAGAACTTCCTGTGTTGTTGCATAACGGGGTAATTCTATTTTGAGAGACTTGCTAATCGTAATATCTCTACTCCAGGTTCTTTCAGTTGTGGAAGCCTCAATGTCTCACATCCAATTGAATATTACTCTTCTCAAGAGAGAAGACCTGTAGTTATTGCTTTTTCTACTTGTTCTCTCCCAGTTTGGCCTTATTCTTTCAGTATTTGGTATAATTTGCTTCTTATTTTGTTATTTACATGCTATATTACGTGTCGTTTATTGTTTTTCAACAGTTTAAATTTTTACGATTGTTTGACAAATTCAGTGACAGGAACGTCGAGTTGACGCGCGCTAATGTCGTAAGTCACTATCGCATCCGCGAAAAACCTTCTAAAATTGCCAATAAGCATAACATAGGTACACTTCATTAAATTATTACTAAGGGATTTATTACGCTGTATTTTAGTAAGAGCACGAGAGTAAAAAATAAACTTTTGTCTCCCAGTTTGGCCTTACTTGTTATAAATTACTGCTTATTTGGTTTGTATATGATATATCATAATTTCACTTTCGTTTTTCAATTGGTTAAATTTTCATGATTTATTGACAAACTTGACAAGCGCGTGGCTATCTGTATGCAAACATGCATGCACGTTCGTACCACACAATCTTTAATTAAGTAAAAGAAAAAGTGATGCGAAGAAAAAAAAAATTTAAGGAATAGATGTAAAAGTGTTGAGTTGCATGTCTGGGTTTGATCATCATTTTGTTAACCCCAGAATGCATGAAGGAAAACTGAAATGTAATACGAAGGCATGTGGGGAGATGGGGGGGGAGAGAAGGGGCTAAATCGGACTTTCTCTATTTTCAAATGTATGCAACCAATTGACATTAAACTTAGGGCCTGTTCACATGAGGCGAGATATCTCGGGGGATAGAGATATCTCGGTGGTGTAGGGATGAAACTGTCCCTGGTTCACATGTGAAAACTTGACTTCGAGATGTCTCGGTTAATGTTGTTAAGTAACCGCTGTCTTGTCTCGTTTTGACAGAAACGCATGCGCACGACTCACGAAGTTGTCCCTAACCACCGAGATATCTTGGTGTGAACCGTTCACATGGACCGAGACAACTTTACCCCTAGGGCTATCCCTACCTTCCAGACCGAGATATCTCGCACCCCCGAGTTGTCTTGGCTTCATGTAAACGGAATAGCTGGAACATAACGTATATGTAGAGAAACTTGGCTATGCTCGAGATATCTCGGAGGACCGAGTTATCCCTAGCCCCCGAGATATCTCGGCTCATGTGAGCAGCCCCTTAGTATGTGTCATAAAGGCTGATTCATGCACACTTGTGATCTAAGCGCAAGCATAAACGCAAGGAAAAAAAACATTTTCCTTCACACAGTCCAACTTGCGCATGCGTATTTTTGATTGTGCGAACATAATCTGTGTATGCTTGTGCTTATTTTACAAGGGTGGACCGGGCTCTAGACCTCCATCTCATTCCCTTTATACGCTCCGGCGAATCAAATTTGCTAGCATAAATTTTGGCATAATTTGATAAGACGAGCATTAATTTTAGATTTTTCGTCAAAAAGCAATGCTCTAAATAATTTGTGTTTTCAAGACCAAAAGTGAGAAATTAAGCTTTTCTGTTTTTTCTTCTTTTTTTCCCCCGGCCTTTTTCGGGGAAAAGAAAACCAAGACCGAAGGTCTAGCAATCCTTATTCTCTTTCATAGGTGTGACGACAAGATGACACAATAACGTCGAAAGCAGGAGCACGAGAACTTACAGGCTTTGCAAGGTCCCAAACTGAGCCGACATTGCTAGAGACTGGATATTCAAAATCACTAAAGCAGCATATATAAAGTCAAGGGGGAAAAAATTCAAAGAATATTCCCCTACACCATTGCATAAACCAATTTTATGACGAGAACTTAAAGGTCAAAGAAAGTTTTTGCAATGTTTGCAAGTGTGTCATTCAAAAATAATATTTTGAAATCTCTGTGCCTCCAAGAAACACGTTAAAGAAATCCACGTTAAGAGCTAGAAATTGATAACATCTTCGCAAGAATAAGAAACTGCGTGGAGGGTGTAAGTAAAGTCTGATGTAAGTACCTGACAAGGCGAGGTTATTGCAATAACCATTCACATCGTTGATAACGACTGGGTAATAACGCAGCGTTTGATTTCAACCGATGTCTGCAAAACGAACCATGCATTCACGCTATTTTGAGCATTTTAAAAGCATTGTGAGATATGTTGTAAGACGGTGTTTTCTTCGAAATGATTACAAATGCCTAGAATTATGCGACAAGAACTTTAGTTTAGACTGACAGAACAAAATGGCGAATTAGCGATGGCTGACAAACCTCGATTTGGGGCAGACTCGTCACCAGTCTCTTAAAGAAAACGCTCATTCGCATAGCGTCTATAGGGAGGCACGTGCCCATGCACCTCATGCGGGCGGAAAACCCTCCTCCCCCCCCCCGGGGCATAATCAGCAGAGTAAAATAAGTTCGAGATTCAAGTAGCACAAATGTGACCCAACAAAAACTATTAAAAAATATAATAATGTAGCTACGATATAACGCGCGCTCTGATTGGTTCAAATCTATGCTTTATTACATCAATAAAGTCATGGTTTTGTGCTCTGATGCTTAAATAAAACTCGACGCATTTTTTGACTGTCACTCCGTCCTGGTTCAAAGTGATAACAATGAAAATAACGACAGCGATAGTCAAAATGACAATAACAAATGAAACTCACCGATGCGTTGTGCCATTTTCAGTGAGGACCTGAAAAGAATAAAAAATATAGTTAAATAAATAAAGAATATTACACTGTGGCGCTCAGGAATCCTGAGTCTAGGTTAAAAATATGAATAAAAATAAAAATATATAAAAAAATTTAAACTAATATCAATTTTTCCATTTTCATTGGTAGTTTCTACCCTTACCCGTCCAGGAAGTTTT
>JAOBRB020260965.1:0-11492 GCA_027575285.2 Zoanthus pulchellus | reverse complement strand
TGTCATGGCAACAACATTACAAACATTTCTACAAATGTTTGTGTTTGTAAAACAACTGTGCTAAGTTTCAAGTTCATAAAAGAAATATTTTAAAAATTAAATGCGTTTTTGTAATTTATCTCATTGGACTCACTTATATGACGTCACAAATTAAATCTAATTTGCATATTTGAAAAATGTTAATATCTCAGCAACCAAGTGAGCTATCTCGATAAAACCAACGACATTTGCAATCATTTTCAAAACCCTTTCAACCAAATTAAGTTTAATTTAGGGGTTATATACACTTTAAAATTCTAGGAAACTTCCAAGAGGAAATTGTCTGTTTTTCTAGGAGATTTCCAGGGTTCAGAAAAGAATTTCAAAATGCCAGGATTTTTCCAAAAATTCTAGGAGTAGTGAGCACCATGCTAAAAGTAATTGTAGATTAGGTAGCACGTTCGATCGTGTGGATTTTGAGCTTGTTTCTTAAGATAACGAAGTACAACATATAATTTTCTGACAGTAACTTTCAACAACAAAATTTCTAGCTTTAGCAACTAATGTCAGTCTCAAAGCTATTTCATATGTTTCACTAATATTTTCCATGTAGTACAAATGTTTGGTCATCCAGGCCACAAAATTAGCTGGTAAAGGAAAAATAAATATCTAACTTAGACTGAAATACTAGGAATGTAACCTTATTTAGTAAAATCCAACTAGTGGTCTATTATCAATGCTGCATTTTAATTGGTTGAGCTACTACTAGGCTATTTATTATCGCCCACTAGTAGAAAAATGCATCAGCTTTGAAAACCAAAACAATAGCTTTAACTAGCGAAAGATGTTTTGTCTCGATATTTTTTTGACCAACTACTTGGATTTTACTAAAACAATTATTCCTCTCGCCCTTATGGTCTCTCAGTCAAATTATAGCCCCAGATTGACATAACAAGGATTACTAAAGATTAAATAGTACTTGCCTGATACACTAGTTAAACTATCAGTGAAAATAAATAAAAACCATCCAAATCTCATGTGGACAGTTGAAATAAAAGAATATAACTCCAATGTAAAACTTTCAAAAGTTTCAATTTGGGCACAACACAAGCAAAACAAAAACCAGTCCATTGAAGTAAATAAATTATGCAATTGTAAATATAACTCTATTAAAATGCAGCATCTCTAATCTCCATTCTCTAGTACAGATTTATACACTGCATGTTAATGAATGTCAATACAAAATATATCAATATCCCTTCTTTTTTTCTTTTTTACTCAAGTTATAAATTAATGTGAACAGACATTTCTAAATTTCTGTCCAGTATCCCAGAATACCTTGGTAGAAAGAGTCAAGAAGACAGCATCTTCAACACAAATTGCATCATTCCAGGTCATTCCTTATTTTAGTACCTAGCCTTTTTTGCAGAATGTTGCTTTCAGGTAGGGGAAATTACAAGTACAAAAGTCTATATTTTGCATTGTTATATTTGGCTAAAGAATACTATATCAACCTTGGCCATAAGTTTACAGAAGCACCACATGCACACTCTAACACATGTGGATCCTTTGTGTGATTTCAAATGTCATTGGACAGAATTACTCTGATGACCCTCCTCAGCATTAGGGATTACTTATTGATTGGGAATAGCATATCAACAGTTATGAAACTTTGGTCTACCTTCGAATCAGAAATACACATAACTGAAAAACAACAAATAATCTGTGAACAAATCAACAGGGCAGATAATTAAAGTCACTGTACCTTGTATTTTGCAAGACATATTTTATTCAATAATCTTCAGTTGTAGAGAAAGTTTTTAGTTTTTAATACTAAGATTAAACTGATATTTTTTATAACTCTTTATAACTTTTGCAGGTACAGTATTCCATTGTAGGTTTTGCTTCAAATAACTCAGTTTGAAACGTGCCATGCAAAATAAAAAAAATGTGGTCATGCTTCTTGAAGTTCAAACAATTTTTTTAAATTTTACCTTCAAGTTTTGCAGATTTCCATTTTTCCTTGGCACAGAGTACACAAAAGGCTGCCCAACAACTGCTATCACATTTGGCAGCTCATTAAATTCTTCTGCTGATATTCCACAAATGAGCAATATTAACACTGAACACAGGGCCTTCATTTCACTCCTCTCTTAGCAGCTGGGATGGCCCTTCAAGTCTTCTTCATTCACTTGACAGCTAACTTCTTTAATGACATACAAGTTCAAAGTGTGGACCAACAGCAGCTTACATTCCTACAGATGGAACACAGATAACATTAATGGAAAGAAAATATTGTATCACTGTGTGAAGCCAGACTTAAATTCTTCAGAGTACTTCATGCTGTCAATGCTAAATAAACTATGGAGATAAAGCCATAAAACAATGATTTAATTCAATTTAATTTCCCTTTTTATTCCAGTAACATATTTAACTGATGTTAGGGTGCATGGAATAATGCAGTAATAATATCCTAAAAGAGTGAATATACAGCAAGAAACATTATGGAGGAAACATTTTGTCACACACAGTAACTTTAAAACACAAAAAGCTTGAAGAGATAATGTGTGAAATATTCTTTCCATATGTCCAGCACACATGAATGAGAGATCACACATACACTGTACAAACATACTGCTACTCATCAAAAAAATATGATGAAATAAATTACTTCAATGTAATTTGTTATTTACAGTGCATTTACAGTGCACATAACAACATATAGTACAAAAATAAAATCAAATATTCTCCTAAGAAAAATTATAAATTTTATAACTACAATTATACAAAACAGGAAACTAACACACAAAGTAGTCTGATAGTAGTGATAACGTCAGTGATAAGGTTTAGAGTCAAAATGGCAGAGTTAATCATGTTACACTGAATGACTGGAATGGAATGCAAACAAATCAATTCACCCCTTAATCCCAAACAGGTCAAATGATATGTATATCTTTCTCTGAGAAATTCTTCAACTTTCAATGACATTGACAGTATAAGAAATATGTGAAAATTTTGTTTTTTTCATTTTGTATAAAATGTTGTACCCTATACCTTAAGTCTAAATTTTCAGTACCTAAAGACTAACGTATAACCTTGTTTGAGATGTAAGGAGAATTGAGATTCTAATAAACTGCTTGAGGTTCAAAATGTTACAAATAGGCTTTCAAACTAACCAGACAAAATAAATGTGACAACCCAACACTTGTCGTTTTATTTATAAGGAGAATGACCTCAATTTTAAGATCACAAAACATTTATTTATAAGGAGATTGACCTCAATTTTAAGATCACAAAATTGTCCAAATTCAATTCACTTTAAAAATAATTGGTACTGTATTCACTGTAAAAATCATTGGTACTGTATTCACTGTAAAAATCATTGGTACTGTATTCACTGTAAAAATAATTGGTACTGTATTCACTGTAAAAATAATTGGTACTGTATTCACTGTAAAAATCATTGGTACTGTAAAAAATTGGATGTGTTGGTAAACCTTGTAAATATTGAAGTCTGATATTTAGAATTTTTTTTTGGTGTGAATAGAAAATTCAAGACCATCCAGAAAGTAGTAAAAGACAGTTGACTTTTCATATCTTGAAGAAAATTTAAGGGTGAGCAACTCTCTAGTCATAATAGAGTCTGTAAAAGCCAAAACAAAAAGCCAACATTTAATTAAAGCTCTTAATCTAACCTGCTGGAAATGCAAAATTAGTTTTCACCAGATATCATAACACTTTTACATCAAGATAATGCAGAGCTGGTCACGAGCTTTGCTTGGTTCAGCAATCAACTAGAAAACCAACTCTCTTACTTCATCGACTGCTCATTTTTCAAGATATATTTTCATAAACAAACATTGTTAAAACAAATTTGCATCTCAAAACACTTTTTATAGCTAGCATAATATATGTGATTATCATATTTAAAGATTCTTTACAATAATGTCACAATAACACTAGTAGTAGTTCTTTAAGAAAATTTATTACTGCAGCATTTTGGAATTCTACGTGTCAAAAACGTAATAAAGTAGATTTTTACACGAAAACTATGTGGCTACCTTTGTTGCTGGAATGAAAACAAGGATTATACAACGAATATAGCAATTAATTTTAAGGCCATGTTTAGTAAAACCCAATTAACGTTCTGTCACTTTGAAGCAGAAAATTACTTATACGTATAGTATCGTAAGCTCATATTTATCAATATAAAATACGATAATTCATATGTACTGTTACTTGTGATTTTAATTAATTGATAATCATTCATTAATAATTATGAAAGTGCTAACTTTTAAATTCAAAGGCAAAAACAATGTAATATTCATGGTGCATGAGGTTAATATTTCTAATTTTTAGCAGCCAAAGAAGCACAGACCACAGTATACAACAAATAATAACTAAGTACACATTAATTTTGTTTTCGTATCTATTCTATGTTTGAAGCAGCAGTACGGTTGAGAAACCTTTTTAAAATTTTTTAAAGATATTCATAGTGCAAGGGGGATCAAAGAGCGAGGTTAAAATACATAATCATCACGAATTTTGCCGTAAGGCCACTAGCTGTTTTCTTGGGGTAAATACTTTTGCCGACTGCTAAGTTAGTTCGGGAACAAAATTTGCAATTTTAGCTACCAAACTATGCTGGACGAAGGTGAAATTTTTGGTGTAGTCTAAATGGTTGATCGAATACATCAAATACATTCAAAAAGGAATCTATTGTCGTAATATGTTGCCGGTCGAATTGTTTGTCACTCTATTAACTATTAGGCAACATGTAAAATATTTGTCGACTATTTTCGTCATATATTTCTTTTATTAAAATAAAAGTAGTCAGTCTGTGCACACGCGAGATTTATATTTCTAAAAGTAAAAGTAAAACGGCTTTCTAAATATAATTGACAAAAAAACCCACTAATAACACAACAAAACCCGTTAACAAATTTTGTAAAACTAATTCAGTCTTTACAGCTTACTAATACTCGTGTTACTTATATTTTAAATTTAATAAACGAAATATATTAAAATTAAACTTTTAAAACTATAGATGAGTCAAGAATTTTTTCACATTTTTAAACGCAAAACTTTGAAAGCGCTCACTCTATATTTAGAATATATACAAGGTTTTAACATATCTAAAAAAACTGCTGAATTTTGACTTTGTTCTGCGCGTGTTTCACATGGTTGTAAAAATGGTTTTATTTAAAAATGATGGACATTTTCCCGAAACGTTCAGCAGATGTCCAACCGTTTGAATTTTATTTTCTAAGTAAAAAATATATCTATTAGGCAATTAGCTGTTTCACCTGGGTTATCTGCGTGACTTGCAAAAACAAAACCCGGTAAAAACAATGAAACTCTTTTTTAAAAACAGAATTCTAACAGCTGGTCAAATCATATAAATTTGAAAGGAATGACACAACATGAAAGATCAACAAGACATAATGCGGTCTACAAGAGAGCAACTACATTGTCGGCAAGGTAAATAGAGATGCCGGTAGACATTTATAGTTAGCAATAAGGAAAAGGAAAGACAAAACAATTTCAATACAAAAACTCGGAAGTCAAAGAAAGAAATAATCAAAAAACAATATACGGTATCACATTGTGAAAACCATAGAGATGTTTTAAAATGAACCGATTTGTAATAGTCATTTATTTAATTCAAGACTCATTAGCTGTTACACAATCAGTTTTCGCTAGGCAAAATTGTACAAACATCGCGAGAGAGTGATGGAATCTCAGTGTTTGTAGCTCAACCGAGACGAACGTCGACAGTTTCTTTAAATCCAAAAAAATCTCTCCTCATTTTTTGACAGGATCTCTGACCGGAAACAGAACTAACGAGTCCCCATGACTCCACGAGTAAATTAGCACAAAGTAAGTATATTCGACAGACACAGTTTGAATAAATATAAATTTGATTTTTCTACAACTGAGTTTAAACGCAAGTGCCATGACAACATAATTTAATTTTACTACCTCTCCGACAAAACTCTACAAAGTCCACTAAAACAAAGCTTATTTTGTTCTGGACGAAACACAAACATTCAGTGATAATACATACAAAGCAATGCGGTTGTATCTTTGAGTTTGTTCGGAAAGCATGACCATATCATGGAGAACAGATCTTTTATCATAAAACAAATGGTATTTCATTTTGTGTTACAACAAAGCATGAACAAGAACGCAAGAGGAAAATGATCTCGCAATAAATCAATGACAGTTTTAATACGACGAAAAAGAGAAATCGTACTCAAGACAGCAACTCAAAATTATGACAACTATTTAACACAAAAGGCCGAGCACTTTGAACTTTTCAAACAATATAATCATCTTCATTTTTCCTCGTGGTTTAAAACTGCCTCGCAGTAACCATAGATGTTCAAATCCTCGAAAAGATTTGCTTAAATTATCCCAAGACCAAACAACAGTTTTTAAGGGTGAAATTGAACGATGAAATGGCCCGTCAAGAAACCAGAAAATCTGTTTGTCAAAGCAACAAGGCAAACTTCGCTCTAATGAATGAATTCGTTGACTGCCTACCTCTGAAATAATAAGAAATTCCTCCACTGATTCTAAATGAGTTGAACGCCGCTGTTGGCAAAGAACCCGATGTTTACCACATATTCGAATAGCAGCTCACTCTCACCTCACAAACAGTATTAGAAAATGTGTTATGCATGAGCAACGCGACGCCGCCAGCCAGCTCTGAATATGAGAAATGATTGACACATGCCGCAAATACTCATACACGATAGCCAATCATTCAAACCAAACACAATAGAAAACCACTCAAAGAAAAAAACCTCTTTCCAGCTTTCCAGTCCCTATTCAAATCGTAAACAAATCAAGTATATTTGGGCAAAGTGCATTGAACTGGCTGTTTCTCCGATTCTTGATTGGAAGAAAAGAAATCAGGAAGAATAACTTATCAAAATGGTTTTAAAGACATCGCTGCGGGGTTTAACATAACAAATGAGGTATGGGGTGTCGTCCCTGTCGGGAACCCAAGGACTTCATATTTCAAAAAGACAAAAAGCTTTTAGTAATATACCAAAGTTTAACTTCTTGAATCAACACAAAAGAATTCTCATTTCGTTTACATAATGATAATCAATTATTGCTTTTTTAAAATGCTTTGACCCATTGTACAAGTGTACGACTATGAAGTCACGATACACGAGTATTGCTTTTTTTAAAAAGAAATTTTAACATCTCCAACGGTTTATGAAATTACGGCAAACCTAAACACCTTGTTCTAGCTTCCCTATTAATAGAAACTCTAGATGAAATGGGAGTTGGAACAGTGTTCCAATAGGTAACTTTTGTTCGTTTGGTTGTATTGGTTCTTAACAAAGCAATAATTGAATTTCTTTTAACAAATGAACCATGTCCCGCGTTCGTGGGCTTATAAAGAAATAAATGAGAGTCCCGACCGGAAATAAGTCACGTCCTATTTTCAAAGAAATCAAGTAAATTTTTGTAAATCTTTAGGTTTGATGCAGAGCTCAAAAGTCACTAGATTTCAGTGTGTGACATCCGCTTTTAAGCCTTTCTCAATTATCACACGACCTCATGCAAATCGATAGCCCGTTACACACAGTCACAGGTTCACAGGTCGTAAAAGAGAAAACATTTCATTAAATCGAGAAAAGGATGCATGAATACAAATTATGAGCTATGTAAACTGCAATTACCTTTTTCATTATTTCAACTGTCCTTGTCTCTCTATTAGTCTACCTAATTTACTTCCCTTTGGCTTTGCCAACATTCGCCCTTGCTTTGAGCTAGAATTTTAAAGCCCGTTTAAACGGATCAAACATGTTGGTCAAACATCATCAAACATTGTTGGACGATGTTGGATGTAGTTTGACTCTGTTCAAACTTTTCATCAAACATCGTCCAACATTTGCGATAGCGTGATCAAAAATACGTAAATCTTGTTAAAAAACTCATTATTCAGTCCGTTCCGCTAGCGAAGGAGACTAGCGGAGTGGCAGCCATTACGTATTTTATTTTCTATATTAAAAAAAGTATAACAAATGAGAATTTCCTAAAAAAATCTAAGAATAAGCTGAGAACAATCACCAGGTTGAAATTTTAAAATGTTTACAGGCCCGTACTGAGAGGGGTTGTGCGGGGCCCACAACGATCGTAAAGGTCCAAAATCTGCTCGATTATAACACTAAGAGTAAAGTCAAGAGTAAAAAAATATAGTTTACGATAGAAAACTATCATCAAACATATTAAAAAGCACTTTTATTTACCTGCAAAACAGTCAGAATAATATATTTTAAAAAATAAAACCTAATTTGTCAGCTCAGAAAAAAATCGTTCCTACGTCCAAAGTTATTTTTACACAGAATTTTGCTATTTCTATGATGTTTTGAAAATATGGACGGTTGTGACAACAATTTGCCATGTTTGGGGTCCTGGTCCCAAAACCTGTTGTCCGCGCGTGCACGCGCACGGGTGGTGTTGGACGGTGTTTGATCAGTGTTTGATACGGCCCGGTTTCCATATAATCGCTGGGAAAATCAAATTTTATCTTTGGTAGCGGCGATCAAGATCGCTGGGATAGAACCAGGTTCTATCTCAGCGATCGAGATTCATAAAAAAATTTAATGGAAACCACATTCAGCGATCCCAACGATCGAGAGTAAAATGTTAACTCAGTGTTAACGCATCATGTTTCAGGCACGAACTTGGCGTCAAATTCGTCTGACATTTTTATTGTGTAGTTGGAAATAGTTTAAAGCGTGGTTCTGCCGATGTTGCTGGCTTTATGGAGGAAGTGCAAAAGTGCGACTGCCTATATAACAAATTTAGCACAAACTAAAAAAATAAATACACAAAGATGAACTGTTGCCGTGTTGGAGAAAAATAGCCGACAAGTTCGATCTGAGTCCGGAAGAGACGGAAAAAAAATTCAGGCCTTCTCAACGCTCTTTTTCTTTCTCGGCATCACAGCGATCATATGGAAATCACACAATCACTGGGATCGCCAGGATTGCTGAACAAATTTTCAGCGATCCTGGCGATTCTAGCGATCCCAGCGATTATATGGAAACTGAGCTATACTCGAGTGTTCAAACACTATCCAAGAATGTTGGACCTCTGTATACCAGGCCCATGAATTTTTTTAACAAGATTACGTATTTTTGATCACGCGAGCATAAACGTTGGACGATGTTTGATGAAAAGTTTGAAAAAAGTCAAACTTCATCAAACATCGTCCAACACCGTCCAACACTATCCAACTTGTTTGATTGTGCTGTTCAAACAGGTCAAACATGTTGCGTCCAACAATGTTTGATGATGTTTGACCAACATGTTTGATCCGTTTAAACGGGCAATAAAATTCTAGCTCAAAGCAAGCTATAGTATAGTAGTTAGCATTAAAAACTTAATCCTGGGTTAACGCTAATCGGGTTTTGAGGAATCGGGCCCAGAGCTAGCTTGAAAACAAAAAAAGAAGAAATAAATTTGACAAGTAACACAAACACATACAGTTAATCTTTTTAGTCAGGGAGAGGAATTATATAAATTATAATGTAAAGTTCGCTGGCTCATAATTTACGGCGATTCCACATTGTATCGCTATACAGTTAACATTTCGGTCAGGGAGACACGTAATATAAATAAATGTTGTATCACCATACAATTAACATTTTGATGGAAGGAGAGAGACATGATATAATGTGGAATCACCGGCTCAGAATTTTACGCCCGTGAAAAAATAATTGCAATTCTGAGCTGGTAGTTCCACATTATATTGCCGGCGTTGAGAGAAAATATATTTTTCATATTGGCTCGAACCGTGGCTACGCCAATATGGAATATATTTTCTCCCAACTAGCCACCAATATAATGTGGAATCACCGTCTCAGAATCGCAATTAGTTTATTACCGGCGTTAGAAGAAAATTTATATTATTTCTCATATTGGTTTCTGGCTGCGTTCCCTCCGCCAATATGGCATACATTTTCTCCCAACAAGCCGGCTATAAACGTAATGTGGAATAACCGCCAGCCATGAATGTGATCAGCTTATAATTATATACCAAAATTTACGATTAAAAAGTTTGTGATATTAGTATGATAGTAAAGGTCGCTTAATGCCGTAAATAAAGTATCTAAGATGGGAATAAAAGGAAAAATAACAACTACAATCTCATTCCCAAAATCCTGTGTCCAGTGTTTCGTGATATGTATGCTTCACTCGTCACGAAAACCTTAATGAGTAAATATTGATAATCATCTCTTATAAGTGTGGCTAATTTAATCTTAAAAGGCGAAAAGCTGAGAATTAGGTATTCCTTGTTTTGCAATTGTGCTTTTACCTGTCTCGATAAGGAAAAACTTGTTCGTGCGGTTATGCTTGTTTAGTGCTGAAAGATCAAAATGGCATGCAATTAATTAATTGTTTTAATTAAAAACTTCTCGTTTTATAAAAAACAACTGAATATCAGATTTCATTTTTTGCTTTCGAACCGTATAAAATACGCCATGAAATATACGGAGCTGATGTCCTTTTAAGTTTCAAAATATGTTTTCTAGGCCAAGGTTTGAAACGTTTTTGTAGCGTGTATACCGAAATAAATTCTGTATCTTGTCTTAATGTCATTTACAACGTATACATCAGTTTAATCTTGTGCGTGACTTAGGCTTGGTAAAATCTCGATCGGATGACATGAAGCCGTTTCCGTTAATTATATGTGGACTGATGCGTTTCTAAGTTGTCTCCTACAGTTAACGAGTGAGCCATACGTTTCACGAAACAGAATTTATCGATTTGACATATTGTAATTGTTTTTTATTCAACTCTTAATGGACGAATAGATCAGTATAACTATAAATGTAAATATAGATATAGATGTAGACGTAGACGTAGGTGTAAATATAAATATAGATGCAGATGTAGATCTATGTGGATGTAGCTGTAGCTGTAGATGTGGATGTAACTGTAGATATAGAGATATATAGATTTAGATGTAGCTGTAGGCGTAGCTGTAGGTGAAGATGTGGATGTAGCTGTAGGTGTACATGTAGATGATGATATAGTTGTAGAAATAACTGTAGCTATAGCTGTACATGTAGATGAGGATGTAGGTGTAGACATGACTGTAGCTATAGCTGTACATGTAGATGAGGATGTAGGTGTAGACATGACTGTAGCTGTAGGTGTACATGTAGATGAGGATGTGGTGTAGATGTAACTGTAGCTGTAGGTGTACATGCAGATGAGGATGTGGTGTATAGACGTAACTGTAGCTGTACATGTAGATGAGGATGTGGTGTAGATGTAACTGTAGCTATAGGTGTACATGTAGATGAGGATGTAGGTGTAGATGTAACTGTAGCTATAGGTGTACATGTAGATGAGGATGTAGGTGTAGACGTAACTGTAGCTGTACATGTAGATGAGGATGTAGGTGTAGATGTAACTGTAGCTGTAGGTGTACATGCAGATGAGGATGTGGTGTAGATGTAACTGTAGCTGTAGGTGTA
>JAOBRB020260879.1:7500-11492 GCA_027575285.2 Zoanthus pulchellus | reverse complement strand
AGAAAATTTCTAGCTCAGAGATCTTTTTGCGCCAGAATTGGCCTTTCCTTAACGGTAAATTTTAACACATCTTCATCACTATTTTAACGATAGATTTTTTGCGTCAGAGTCGGCCTTTCCCTATCTCTGCATTTGTTTTTTGAGAACGACGAATGCACTGAATAAATCATCATGTCATTTACGACAGAAGTGTGGTATTATATTCTGTAGTTGTGCCTCAGACACATTGCCCTGATTTAGAACTGCGACTGTTTGCTGACAAGATAGAAGGCGGACGTGACTTGAGCCATGACAGCCTGTGGCACTAGAGTTGACCCATAATTCTTTCAAATTTTGTTTTGAAATTATCTAATTAATTTTTAAATGTATAGTTTATTTATAAGTTGCTTTAATCAAATTGTTTTGTTGACTTTGACTTCAAACTGTAACAAGGTGCAACTATAATTTATGTGACCTTACAGTGTGTTACATGGGATTTCGTACACAACCGTTAACTGTTTAGCGGGTAAAAACAAGTGACTAACGAATGGGTAGCTAACGTTTTTTCAATCGCTTTGAACGCTTTTCCCAACGGTTTGAACGGTTATGAAAAAAGTGTAACGACCTACAACAGTTTAACACCTTTTTCTTAACGGTCTTTTTAAACAGGAAAGCAAACGGCTTATAGTCTTGAAAACGACAGCATATCAAACGATTGAACGTTTAGTGAAACTTTGAAATGAAATACCAAGCGCTTTATTCCAAGAAAACTTCAATGTTTTGATAGAAATTCAAATTGCTGATTATCCATCACAAGATTTTTTCTGCAATTCTTTTTACAGATATGTGGCTTCATCCTGGTGATTGTGTTTTTCATTGAGTGCGTCATATATTATCGTCGTGTGAGGAAGATCCGCACCACAGAAGTGGCCTGGGCAGCAAAAGGACATGGCTCCCAAGCACGAGCATAACTTTTGGAGACTCCTGTTAACCCTTTCACTGTCAGTTAAATTTTTAATTTCTCCCAACTTGAGCTCATAGTTTTCTTTGAACAAGTCTGAGAGAATTTCACTTTTAATCTTCAGTGATTTGCTATCTTTGATCAATTTTCATTTTCTCATTACCAAAGGTATTATTCTTTATTTGTTATGCAAAGAGAAGTTGAGTGTTGATAACAGACTGGCAGTGAAAGGGTTAATAGTTTCTGTTTTGAGTTTTCGTTAAAATTAGTATACATGTATAGTCATTAGCATTTTATTAACCATTACAAAAACAGGTAAAAACTTGGTACCAAGTATTATGGGCAAATAGAAAAATTTTGCTTTAACTTAATAACTCGACATGTTATCAAATTTGGATGATTTCTGGGTTTTCAGTAAGATTTGAAGTTAGCAGATACATTCTAAAAGCAAACCTTATTTTATCATATTTTTCTTCAAGCGTTTTTGTAATGACAGCTTTTGTCATAATTCTTCCAGGCGCTTAAAACGTTCAACTAGCCAACGATATACCAGTTGTCGGCGCTTATTGACAACCATGTAAGTGTGAAAGACCAAAAATTTTAAATTTAACCAATTAGAAAATAGTTTTTGAAAATAGAAATATACACTGAAGGGAAAAATAGTTTTTGTAATATTGAAAAGTTCAACGTTTAACCGTTGACTTTGAAGCTGTCAATAGATCGTCTTATGCTATTTGCATATCCACCGCACTACTCATTTTTGTTGTTACAGTAGGCAGTAGTAACTCGTAATAATTCTTATATCAAACTATGTTTTTTAATGCTTTTGGCCTGCATATGACTCGTCTTGTGTTTCCTAATTCAAATTTGGTTTTCAAATGTGTTTTTAAGTCTGTATTAGTATTCTTTTTAGATGCAGAGATCTCCAAGATAATGGAAAAGTATATAATCCTGCGAAAATGAAAGTTCAAAATCCAGGTCTGGAAAACAAAGTTTTGCAGTTGTTTTTTTTTCGTGCAAAAGATAAATTAAATAAAATTGCCGTAATTTTAATTTTCTTGGGGTTACAAATAAAATAGTTTGTAAGCCACCAGAAACACTCATTACTGTAATTTTTTTTTTATTCAAGGATTTCGTGCAATTATTTATTTGAGCCAGAATACTAAGGGTAATATATATTTTAAACATACTTTAGATACTGTAAGTTTTTTTATTCATTTTGTTAATTTTTTTGCTTTTCACTTTTCCTGTGAAACCTGGGCTTTTTAAATTTTTTCTTAGTATTCCAGATATTGGATTTTCAGGTGTATTTATATAGATATGTGAATCGACCTTCTTTCTTCTACTTTTTTCTGATAATATCAGCATTATTATTTATAATAGTATTGATAATATTAGAATTATTATTATATTAGCATTAATGCCTGGCATGTTATGTTTAGGAAAAGCAGGGTAACTTCCTATTTTCCAAAATCTTTGTCAAAACTTTATTTATACCTTTGTTACAATCTGGTTAACACTTGGATAAATTAATTTTTTGAAATACGTTTTCATGATCAGTGGCATTTTGAAGGATTCTCAAATTTGTTACTTTGGAAAACATTGGGTTGTAGAATCAGGGCAAGGCAAAACACAGACCAAGGTCCATGGACCCCCTGTCTGGACCTGGTCCATGGACCACTTGTACTTGTACTTAGACTTGTGGAGTAGACTCGATTCCATTTCTAAGTTTGGGGCTTATGGTGATGTCATAATGATGTTAAAAGGTGATCAAAGTATATAAATGAAATCTCGTAGTGATTAGCTATCACCGTATCAAAGTGGGTTCAAATATCTTATGATTAATCTATTATTTGTAACCTAATGACCTATGATATCATCGTAAAGTCATCAAATGTGTATTTTTTTGCTTTTTTTACTGAGACTAAATTGTGCAAAGTGCCAAAAAAGTTTGCTTTTCACATTAAAGTTCCTAATCAACAAATTATGGTCCAGCAGTCGTTTCTTGTCAATATTTAACTTAATAGTAACATGACGTTTCTCATTCTTTTAATTTTTACCTTCCGTATCCCATCCTAACTTTGCACTGACTACAAAGAAATTCTGATCTATTTCACGTGTAATACTTTCAAAAGAGTAGTCTATTGATTAGATTTCTTATTTCGACCTAATTGGACTTGTCTTCCAAACAAGATTAATGAGAATGAAATATGACGTAGCCAAAATGAAGTCACAAGAAACAATTAAATGTGCTTTTCTTTTCAAATTCTCGACGAGCTAAAGTTTGCAAATGAAATGAGTTCCTATACTGTATAGAGAAGATTGGCAATATCCAAGTAAAACTAGATAACATGGACTCTGAATTGTCTGCTCGTCCTTCATCCAGCAACAATTTTTCCGCACCCATTATGGACCGATTTTTAAAGCTGTCGGAGAATGATGTTGTCAAGCTGATTAATTGCTCTGCGAAAAAGATCTACAGGCTTGATCCGATGCCAACAACGTTAGTCGTTAGCTCATTGACCCACTTCTCCCTGTTATCACGAAAATGATCAATTTATCTCTTGTTTAATGGCTGTTTCACTGAAGAATGGAAATGTGCTATTGTCAACCCCCTACTTAAGAAAGCTGGTCTTGACCTTATATTTAAAAACTATCGACCTGTGAGTAACCTACAGTACTTACATATCTAAACATACAGAAAACTGACTGTTTACGAACAGGTTCATCTTCGCATGGAGACAAACAACATCCATCCTCTACTCCAGTCTGCATACAGAAAACACCATAGTACAGAAACGACACTTATTGAAAGTAATAAATCCTACTGAAAATGATTTCACCGCACGTTACTTTAATTGTAATGTTGGACTAAAGTGCAGCTTTTGACACAGTTAACCACAAAATTTTTACTTGAAAGGCTACAGCATGACATTGGCCTTTCCGGAGTACCGCTGCAATGGTTCAAGGCAAACATATCGAATTGCAGTCAAAGAATTGATTTCTTGCAAATTTTATCTTGGGTGTGGCGTTCCCCAAGGTTCTTGCCTTG
>JAOBRB020260879.1:0-2500 GCA_027575285.2 Zoanthus pulchellus | reverse complement strand
GTGTTTTATATTAATCAGTTGTTATTTTTTGAAGATTTATAGTTTGAAAAAATATGCAATAGTGTGTATATAATTATATATATCTATAGGTATAATTTTTTTGGAAAAAAACTAGATCACATCTATAATTAACTTTAACTTTATGTTTCTTGAGTCAATGTTATGGTTTTGCGCCGTTTCAAACTATTCGCGCGAATTAGTAGACCGCGCTAAAACATACTGATAAAGGAGCTAGCCACAACGTTGGCCCCCAAAACGTAAATTTATACTTTTAGATTTAATTCATTTTTAAAATCAGTTTTAAGTACCACCGAGTATTCTAGTAGAACCGAGAAGGAAATCACCTTTATACGTGTATCTATAGGTATAATGTAACTGTATATGTAAATTAGTATCAGGGCTTTCATTAGTAGCCGGCACTCTGGTGTCGGTACCTGATTAATTTGATCAAAAGTGTCAGAGCTGACTGGTTAGGAAACTCAGAAGATTACAATGTTTCTTTATTTCATGTTGTGTGCACGTTCACTGTTAGGATCTTTTGTTCTAGGTGCGATGCTTCATTAGTCTATTGGTCGTTTGTTCATTTATATCTCAGAGCCTTTTTTAGCAGTGCACGGTCATAGGTTAGGATCTTTGTTCTGAGTGCGATGCTTCATTAGTCAAGCTATTGGCTGTTCGCTCATTTACATGTCAAAGCCTTTTGCTAACTGTGCATGGTCAACGTCATATTTCAATAGGGAAAGGAGAACAATAACATAGAACAAAGAAAGTCGTCTAGTTTTCAAACCATTGCACTCTACTAACTCTGGCGTACTCGTGTACTTGAGATGAAAGATCCTTTCAAAAATCAAAAATTAAAAGCAGATAACCAACTTTGTTCTTATTGTAGTCAGTATGAATTTAACAGATTTTCCAATAAAACTAAAAGATACTGAAACGTACTGCAAATTAATTTTTGAAATTTTGTGAAAAAGCACGACCTTTCTCCCCCCTCCGCGGCCCACATACAATATACTACCCTGTTAAGTATTTAGCCTCAGACCTTGAATCGAACAACCAACATTATCGGCTCCTGTAATTATTGACTTTCGCTTACTGAGCTGCGTTTTCTTTTGTTGCAATCTTGAGCAAGGTTTCTTGTTGACTATTGCCATCAAATAATCAGTGTTTACTCTTAATGGAGCACATTTAACAATGTCATTAAATGACAGATGACTATAGGTTATGTATCACTTTTTGATAATAATCACGTGGCTTTGACGTGCTTCCGGTTGCAGTAAATATGTAAATGGTTTGTATTTTTTGTATATTTTTTTGTCTTTTTTGTATTTTTGTATTTTTTCTTTTAATTGATTTAAAAATATAACTTAGAAGATGTTTATAATAAAAACCATGTAAAGCTAAATGCAAGCTAGAATAATAATCAAGCTAAGCGCCCAATGGTTTTAAAAAAAGTTATATTTCTCATGAGCAGTATGTTGAAAACATACTTAACTTACACTTGAGAGATCAGTTTATAGAATTTTTTTAAAAAAATTAGTCAAAGCCAGCGTCCTTTTCAATTCATCCAGTACTACCTGGATACCTTCCTCATCATTTGCATGATCAGAAAAGAACAGAATACTTTAACCATTATTTATGCAGGCATATGAATCATCTTTACAGGCCTTCATCCACATAAATGATTTAAGCACTAAAACGGCTCACCTCTTTCTTCAAGTTTACAGGATTAACAAAATAAATCCCTTAAAGAAACTATGGGGTAAAAAAGAATACCAATGCAAGTTTCAGCAACTTATCACAAACAGGTCGATATCTGAAAATATTTTGATGCAGTTAGAGGCATTCAGTGGGTGTGGTGTCTTTGGCCCAAAGAAGGGTATCTACAGTGTGAATCAATGCAGGCATGCGGTTTTCTGTGTAAAGAAATTGAGGATTTTCTCCAAACAATTATTTTTTATTTTTGTAAATATATATTTGAAATCTAAAGGAATACAACAGGCCATCAGGGATATTTAATAATTTAATCAATTTCTTGATGGTCTGGTATTTCTTTAAGTTTTCCAAATAAAACCGTTTGACCTCAGGTTACTTATCAACATCTAACTTCCCTTACATATTTCAAACAAAACCGAATATAATTGGCAATTGATCAAGTGGAAAAAACTGTAGGCAGAGAAGTTGATTTCTCTTAAACTGTTTACAATTTTTATAGAAAGTATGCAGACAGCATTTATAAATATTGTATGTTAGTTGAGCATTAACAAACATGGCATTTGGGACTTAAGGCCTAACAATAACAACTCAGAGTCTGTTCTCAGATTTCTTAGATGATTATATTAACTATTACCATTAAAAAACTCATTAGACCTTGAAGGGCAAATGAGTGAACCATTTCATAAATGCTTCATCTCTGAGTAAAGTGCAGAATAGGAATAAAGTGTTTCTGGGGACGTCATTGACATCCACCAGAAATACCTACCCTGAGGTACCTCTTATG
>JAOBRB020260780.1:0-11494 GCA_027575285.2 Zoanthus pulchellus | reverse complement strand
TGCTATAGATTATTTAATCATTTTTATAAAAATGTTATAGATTATTGTTATAGATTATGTTATCATTTTTATATAATTTGTTTATAAACATTTTTAGAAAGTGAGCCAGAATCGGCATTTTATAACTACTTGAAACATCAAAACATGTTCCATAAAATCAAGTGTTTTTTTTTAATTTCTAAAAATTATTCTTAATGAGTTAGTCGATATTAATGACCTTCCAAATTGCCTAGAAAAAGCCTCTCCACCTATGTATGCAGACGATACAAGTATCAGCGTAGCTGCTACAAATGTTTCTGGTTCAGAAAACGATATTATTAGAGAGCTAATTAACTTCAACCGGTGGTTAAAAACAAATAAGCTCAGCCTCAACATTGCCAACACAGAATTTATGATAACCCGGGTCTCGTCAAAGAATCCAAAGAAGTTGTTGAGATCATAAATTTAATATTCAAATAGAGAGTAAAAACATTGAAATTGTAGACCACGCGAAATCGTTTGGAATTTTAATAGATAAGAATCTGTCTTATATTACATATTACAGAAACATCAAAGAACAAAATATATGCTGCACTAATTCAACCCTAGTTTGATTACTGCAGCACAGCTTGGGACGGCATGAGTAATTAACAGTTGAGTGACAAATTGCAAAAATTACAAAATCGCGCCGCAAGAGTTATTACAGGATCAACATACGACACCAGGTCAACTGTTCTCCTGGACAAGCTTGGCTGGGAGCAATTACAAATAAGAAGAAAAAAGCAAAAGGAAGTGACAGTATTTAAAGCAATTCACAAGTTGGCCCAGTTTATCTACAAAATCTATTTAACCTCCAGAGTAACAAATATTAATATTTTATTAGGGATCATGAAAATATATTGTATCTAGCGAACCACGCACTGGATACTTAAAGCGTAGCTTTAGCTATAGCGGCGCTCTCCTAAGGAATGACCTTCAAAAGGAGATGAGAAACCTTAATATTCTATCAAGCTTTAAGAAAGAGATTCTTGCACGGCAATCATGAAATACTATGTAAATACTACAGTTAGAATTTTACTTGTATTATACTGATGATTTTACCATGGTTAAGTAAAGTATAACGCATGTGTGTATGTATGCATGTATGCATTCCCACCATTTAGTGTGATATCTCGTGTGTTACAAAAGATTACAGAGGAGATGGCCACGGAATATTTTGACGATTCCTAACTGGCCAACCCCTGACATAGTGGCCATATTTTATGAGTATGCTTATTGATCTCCCTTGGTTTTACCCAGAGAAGGAAACACATGCACTGTTTCTGCCTGCGCATCATCAAACGGCTCACACGCTTCACAGCAGTCTGGAACTACTGGTTTGTCACTTGTCAGGGAATCGCTTACAAGTAGAGGAGTTCCAGCAAAAGCTTCAAGTATTATCCTGAAATCCAGGAGAATTGGCACACAAAAGCAGTACAGAACATATCTTCAAAGATGGCAACGTTTCTGAAATTCTAGGATTGTCAATCCCATTTCTGCATCTATAGCGGATGGCTTGGACTTCCTGTACCAGCAGTATTTGGAACCCATCCCCTAGGGACTAGATTTGTCAAAGGTGTATTTACTGCAAGGCCAGCCCTTCCAAAACACAAAGAGATACGGGATGTTTTTGTTGTATTGGAATACCTGAAAAAAGTCTATTCCCATTAGACTCTACGTTTTAGGGATATTACTAACAAAACGGTTATGTTAGTGGCTTTATTATCAGGCCAACGATGTCAAACTATTCATGCACTGAATATTAGTGGAATGAAACACACCACAGATAGTTACTTTTGAAATAAATAAGTTACTCAGAACCTCCAGACCAGGGAAGCATTTTGGTTGTTTGCAGTTCAAAATGTACCATTACATAAGCAATTATGTGTAAAATCCTGCATTGAAGAGTATTTGAGGAGAAAAGAAATATTGCGTACTGACTCTGATCCTTTGTGGCTAGGTATCACAAAGCCACATAAGCCGGTTTCCAAGGACACAATAAGTAGATGAATTAAGAATGTTCTAACTGATGCCGGCATTGACACTACACGATACCACGCCCGCAGTTCTAGAATTGCGAGTACTTCTGCAGTAAATGCAACACGTTTGTCAATAGATTCAACTATGGACACATTAGGAAATTCTATGATAAACCAATCATTATGTTAATTATGGCGAACATGTATTGAGAAGCATCAAATTATTTTCCTTGGCTGGGCAGACGTTCATGGCCACATTGCTTTCAAGTCTCACGTGACTTGGTCCAATGGCGAAGTAGAACTAGAAAATTAAACGAGACGTATCTGTACGGCGAAGTTTGGTTGGGACTCTACGAGCTATTTGATTGGAGCTAGGGAGTCATGTGCCCACCCTATATGCCTTATATATCCACCCTCTTGTAAGGTTATATGTGTCCATTCACAGCTTTCAAGACTGAAGATTCTGATTCGCCTTACAAGTCTCGTTTAATTTTCTAATTTTATGATAATTATAGCTCCGCAAAAAAAAGCTACATTCACCAGTGAATACAATTCTGTGTTTCCCTGACGGTACAAGATTTCCACTGCTACAAAAAGACCACATAAAATATCTTACTGTCATGA
Source organism: Zoanthus pulchellus (assembly GCA_027575285.2). Classification (NCBI taxonomy): domain Eukaryota; kingdom Metazoa; phylum Cnidaria; class Anthozoa; order Zoantharia; family Zoanthidae; genus Zoanthus; species Zoanthus pulchellus. The sequence continues at coordinate 8,873 of JAOBRB020260780.1, read as the reverse complement.
TAGATGACAAACTGAACTAGAAATACCATATCTCTACAGACCTTTTCAACAGCGACAACTTTACTACAATTTTCGTATACTATTACTGCTAACTGCAGTACATATAAATCCCTCCTAAAAATTCTCCAAACAAAACAAAGTTATATTGTGAGGATTGTGTCAGTTTTCTCAACTTTGAAAGTGCTTTGCCCTTGTTATATCTTCTTGACTTTTTAACAGTGGACCATATCTAAAAGCAACAAGCGATAAAGTTTAAACATGACTGGCACAAAAACCAGCTTCTATCTATTTTTGACAAATACTTTCAGTATGCCAAAAATTTTCACTAACTAAATACAAGATATGCTTCTAAAAACAACTTTAGCAAAAGTAGAGCCAGAACTAATATAACGCAAACATATTATATACTTCACAGCATCTTCACTCTGGCAAAAATTACCCTTAGACCTAAAAAAAAAACGTTAGCTTGTTTCCCAGAAATCTTAAACTTCACCTTTTGCTGCTTCAAAATGACATAATATATTAAATCATCTACAATTTACATATATTGAACCAGAATTGGACAAAAAAGCACGGCTGGAAATGGAGATTCACTGGTCGCCAATGCGACCAAAATCTGAGGGAATATTAAGAACTCGTCGCCAGTAGGCGAATATATTTTCGTTCGGTAACGCAAGGTGTGAATTATTATTATAGGATGAAATTAATCGGAACTGGAAGCTCACCTGAAACTTTACATTTATCGGCAGTTCTGACTGCCGAAAACGTTTGTTTAGCTAAAGTTCTTGAGGACACCAGGGGCGGATCCAGCATTTTAAGAATGGGGATGGCAAACAAGTTTCCAAAAGTCAAGCGTGAGATAGCAAGATGTAAAAGGTCCAGGTATCAGCTCACCAAGTAAATATCCTAATTTAATAAGATAAAGGTACAAAAACATTGCATTGCTAATGATTATCTAACGTTTGTTGAGCGACACAAAAAGGAAAATTCAAAATTATTGTCAAATTATATCGCCATTTCCAGCAAGTGATAAACAATCAAAAATTACTGTGATGACGTTTTATTAACACATCTGATCGTTGTTACTTTAACACCTGCAAAACTTTAGCAACTGATTCTTTCAGTTTATGGTAGAAATTGACGTTTAACACTGTCCCCAATTTAATTTTAGACACTTTCTATATGAGGATATTCCGTTTGTTTTATATATTCTTGCTCCAGGGTGGAGAGGGCTGGCTAGCCACCCAATCCACTTCTTCTAAATCCGCCACGGGGACTTTTTCGGAACTATCATGGTTCCTGTTATTGATGATAGAAATTCATGTGCATTTCAATGGTACTAGTATTATTTAAAAAAAAATTATTACATTCTTATGTAAGTCACGTGTTACTTTCTTATGTACGTTACGTGGTAATAATTGAGTTGGCGGTCAAAGTTTATAATCTGGCTATCAAATTTTACCATTTACTAGCCAGATGGAGAGCTAATTTCGAGCTCTGAAGAGAGAGAGAGTTCTTGAGACACAAGTCAAAAGCGAAGTTTTTAGATTGAAATATCTTTATCAACTGTTCTTGCATGATGATGCCTCGTTGGAGGTTGAAATATATTCAGCATTTGCTTTTGGTGATTATGGCTCGTTGAGACTTGAAATATCTTTAAGACTGACTGTTGCTGAACCACGTCTTGCTGGTTTTTGCTGAAAAAGAAGCAAATAGTTGTATAAAAGTAAACAGAACGCCTCCGAGAGATCGATACGAACTGACGCTGCTCGATTTGCATGACGAAAATAATAATGAAATCTAAGGAAGCAGAAGACTGATAAAAACCCTTGACGGAATGATCTGGAAGGAACACCAACTGTATTGGGGAATTCGATGGGAAAACCTGTTGGGAGAACCTGTTAAAAACCCTTGTTAGAAAGTCCTAATAGGAGCACCCAGTAGGGAATTCGATGGGAGAACCTGGTTGGATCACAAAGTAGGAACGCTTATTGGGAGCGACTGTTAAGAACCTTCTTGGAAAGAACTGACTGGGCATCAGGTTAGAGCACCAATAAAAAAAATCTTTGGTGAAAGACCTAGAGGAACACCTGGTGAGATCATGTAGTGGGAGCACCTAGTCGGAGAACCTAATGGAGCACCTGATAGGCAATGACTGTTAAGAATGTAGTAGGAACACTTAGTAGGAACATCTGGTGGGAACACCTGTTAAGAATCTTTGGTAGAAAAACCTAATGGAGCACTTGGTGGGAGCATTTGTTAGAACGCATACTAAGAAAAACCTGGTAGGAACACATGCAGTTAAGCTAACAGGCTGCAAACCTGTGAAGGATGCGGCTTCCACCCAATGAAGAACAGGATTTGAAATGTGGCTGGCACGCCGCCTTCTTCCAAGCCGTACATTTCTGTTGTAGAAGAAATGGTATAATATTGTCAGAATAAAAAACTTTGAGCAAAACGTTTAAGGCCCAAATTATTGCCTTTAGTGTACTATCTATGATACGAAACATAATACTTCATAATTGTTTTTTATTTTCATTTCAATAAATTATATTTACTTTTAACATTATACATTAATTCCTTAGATTTTATTTTTCTCATTATTATAGTACTACTTATATCTTATAATTTTTTATGTCATTATTTAATATTAAATAAATTATTATAACTAATAAATATAAAAATGACCTGTAAAATTTAAATCTAACAAGAGTAATTAACTGACTCGTATAGCTCTATTGTTATTTCAGTTAATAAGTTCAGTAATTGTAATCAGTGTTTATTTTTTAATAATGAGAAGATACTCGGAAAAAAATCCGAGCCGCCGATGGGATTTGAACCCACGACCCTCCGTGTTCTAGTCGGATGCTCTACCAACTAAGCTACTGGACTCTATGGTGAGCAAGGGTCGATATTTCTGGTCTAGACTGGAACCGCATCGCGCGACCACACAGCCTAGTAATGACTGACGCATATGAAACTCACTAACAGCATCACGCTGTCACATTAAGGCATATGAAGATGCGGCCAACCAACCTCCTACGTGAGTATATATTAAGATGAAATAATAATCAAATGATATTGCCTAGTAATGATTGACGCACATGAAAACTCACTAACAGCATCACGCTGTCACATTAATGCATATGAAGATGATGCCGACCAACCTCCTACGTGAGTATATATTAAGATGAGAGTCTCCAGTAGCTCAGTTGGTAGAGCATCCGACTAGAACACTGAGGGTCATGGGTTCAAATCCCATCTGGGGCTCGGATTCTTTTCCGAGTATCTTCTTATTATTAATATCATTATTTCACCTTAATGTTTTTTTTTTAATTGTTATATTGAAGGTACAAAAATAAAAATTGTCATTGTCACATCTCAACATATTTTATTAAACTAACAAAACATGTATTAAAAAATTGCTTTTGTTCACAAACGGTTTGTGTTATAGGTAAATTGTTTACCCATAACATAAGTTGTTCCAAGAGAAAATGAAACGTGGCAAATAAAGAAAGTTTCCAAATTGTATTGAAAATGGTGACTTGTTTCGGCCTGGTTACAAACATCTAAAAACAGTTACATCATGTAAATAATGTTTCGTTTAACTTTGATTTTTTCCCATTAAACCCTATAAAATGAAAACATGAACTGCTGTAACAACCTTCATATATAGAAGCAGCGGCAAGCAAAGTGTCTCGGTGTAAGACCAGTTTTCTTGACCAAGCAGCGTTGTTCTCTCCCATTCCTATAAAAAACAGTTCAAATGGTGTACACTACAAACCAGTTTCAATATTAAGAAAATATTTTAAAACCGAGTACGAAGTCTCTAGGAAAAAACATCAGATTGAGATCTTGACAGTACGCAACAATCCCAGTGAGGTTCCTACAAAAAAGAACTAAGTCTGAATTTTTTTTACAGACTGAATTACTCTGGTAAATTATCCTATTAATGCGTCTACGGAAATTATTGGAAAAACCGAGAGTTTTCGGAAAGCTTCGGAAATGCTAAAAAAACTATTTCTTTTGCATTTTTGATTTTTGGAACCGTTTCTAAAAATCTTTTTGTTTTAAATTTTATTAAATTCTTTATTTACACACAATAAATAATTAAAGTAAGAGAAAACAAAGAAAGAAAAAAAAATAAAATGAAATAAATATTAATATAATAAGATAAAATAAAAAATACAGATATTGCAAGACTAAAATGTGTTGACAGCCACGGAAGTCAGAATATCACAATGTCTAAAATACAAAACACAAAACAACTACCATAAAAGCCAGAGGTTGGCAAGCTTTGCAGTAAACTTAAGTTTTTCCATTTCATTACGTAATATTTCAGATCACTCTTTCGTATTGCAATCTGTTGTTCTATGTTTTGTAAGGCCCTTAGTTTTGGTTTGAACTGTTCAAAAGTTGGTATAACCTCTCGCATTTTGCACATATAAATAAAAAATCTGCCAGGAAGAAAATATGTTTCCCTCCGTTAAATTCATCCTTGTCAATATTTTGTAACCCCAGAACAACAACCACAGCTAAGCAATTCAATAAAGATGTGTTTAATTTTCAGAAACCTGGCTCCCTTAGGTTATCATTTAATTTGAAGTGAACAGTTATTAAGGAACTGTCAGTTCTGGACCCCGGGAAAATGTCCTCTCTTAAAACGTTACCCAACAGATAAGAACTAATGAGAAGAAAATACAGTCAGCAGTGTATTTCAGGCTGCCGCTGTCTCAATGAATATCTATTTGTATCTGGGTGACTTTCTCTCCAAACGTCATAAAAGGTTAATGAATATCTATTTGTATCTGGGTGAATTTCTCTCCAAACGTCAAGAAGGTCCATGAGTATTTATTTGTATCTGGGTGAATTTCTCTCCAAACGTCAAGAAGGTACATGAATATCTATTTGTATCTGAGTGAATTTCTCTCCAAACTTCAAGAAGGTCCATATATATCTATTTGTATCTGAGTGAATTTCTCTCCAAACGTCAAGAAGGTCCACGAATATCTATTTGTATCTGGATGAATTTCTCACCAAACGTCAAAAAGGTCCATGAATATCTATTTGTATCTGGGTGAACTTCTCTCCAAACTTCAAGAAGGGCCTGAAATATCTATTTGTATCTGAGTGAATTTCTCTCCAAACGTCAAGAAGGTCCATGAATATCTATTTGTATCTGGATGAAATTCTCTCCAAACGTCAAGAAGGTCCATGAATATCTATTTGTATCTGAGTGAATTTCTCTCCAAACTTCAAGAAGGGCCAGAAATATCTATTTGTATCTGAGTGAATTTCTCTCCAAACGTCAAGAAGGTCCATGAATATCTATTTGTATCTGAATGGATTTCTCTCCAAATGTCAAGAAGGTCCCTGAATATTTATTTGTATCTGAATGAATTTCACTTCAAACGTCAAGAAGATTCATGAATATCTATTTGTATCTAGGTGAGTTTCTCTCCAAACGTCAAGACGGTCCATGAATATTTAATTGGATCTCGGTGAATTTCTCTCCAAACGTCAAGAAGGTCCATGAATATCTATTTGTATCTGGATGAATTTCTCTCCAAACGTCAAAAAGGTCCACAAATATCTATTTGGATCTGGGTGAATTTCACTCCAAACGTCAAGAAGGTCCACAAATATCTATTTGGATCTGGGTGAATTTCACTCCAAACGTCAACAAGGGCCATGATTATGTATTTGAATCTGGGTGAAAATCTCTTCAAACGTCAAGAAGGTCCATGAATATCTATTTGTATCTAGGTGAATTTCTCTCCAAACTTCAAGAAAGGTCATAAATATCTATTTGTATCTTAATGAATTTTCTCTCCAAACGTCAAGAAGGTCCATGAATATCTATTTGGATCTAGGTGAATTTCTCTCCAAAGGTCAAGAAGGTCCATGAATATCTATTTGTATCCGGATGAATTTCTCTCCAAACGCAAGAAAGTCCACGAAGATCTATTTGTATCTGGATGAATTTCTCTCCAAACGTCAAGAAGGTCCATGAATCTCTATTTGGATCTGGGTGAATTTCTCTCCAAACGTCAAGAAGGTCCATGAATATCTATTTGGATCCGGGTGAATTTCTCTCCGAACGTCCAGAAGGTCCACGAATATCTATTTGTATCTGAATTAATTTCTCTCCAAACGTAAAGAAAATCCATGAATATATATTTGTATCTGAAGGAATTTCTCTCCGTACGTCAAGAAGGTCCATGAATATCTATTTGTTTCTGGGTGAATTTCTCTCGAAACGTCAAAAAGGTCCACGAATATCTATTTGTATCTGAATGAATTTCTCTCCAAACGTCAAGAAGGTCCATGAATATCTATTTGGATCTGGGTGAATTTTTCTCCAAACGTCAAGAAGGTCCATGAATATCTATTTGTATCTGGGTGAATTTTTCTACAAACGTCAAGAAGGTACATGAATATCTATCTGTATCTAGGTGAATTTTTCTCAAAACGTCAAGAAGGTCCATGTTCTGCATCAAGCTAAAAACGTTTTCGCAAGATCTAAAGTTTGTTATTTGTTTGCCTCCTCATTAATCTTTTTCTAATTTTAGCACCAAATTAAAATGGCCGCCGAAAATGATGTCTTCACAATTAAAACCATTAAGGAATCAATTATTTTTACAAAAAAATCTGGCTCATCTTGATTCGGAGGATAAACATTTACAAGCGTGATAATTTTATTCTATTGAATCGGCCCAAAGGGTTCACGTATTGTTTTAGTATTTCAAAATTAAAATTAGTGTTACAAAGAATGCCAACTCCGACGCTTTGACAAGAAAAGTTACTAAAGATAGATTTAAGAACCCATTCAGCTTGCCACAATGTAATTGTTTCCTCAGAACAATGAACTTCTTGTAGCAGGTAAATGGAGTATTTCTTTTGTTTTAGCCATAAAAACGCATTTCGCCGTTTCTTACTGTTCGCAAGCCCTCTCACATTTAGAGAACATATTACAAATACATCGATGTGTTTGACAACTTGTTTAGAGATATCTTCCTTCCTATATCTATGAGACTAAATCTGTGTGAAAAGGCATGCAACAACTTACAATTTTACATTAAATAACTAATTTGACAAAAAAAAAAGAAAAAAAAACTAAAGCATGAAATGCTTCAACAATTAAGGGTAATGCTGGAAAAGAAATAATAAAAGGTAATCTAAGGCTAGAGAAAATCCGACAACACTCACGCTAAAAAACGTTTTGAAGTACATAGAGCGCGCTCCCTTCATACAAGGAAAACTCCAGAAGAGTCTATATTTAGCCTTGAAAATATACGATTCAAGGAAAACAGAAACGTTCACATCTTATGGAATCAACTTAAAATGTAAACAAATACTGTTGAAATTAAGATCATGTTTGATTGCTATTCCCATTCGTTTGCATTTTACAATAAAATATCATGGCAAAAAAAAAAGACAACCTTTGATATGACACAGCAAACAGGCAGATAGAAAGACAAGTTACGTAGCTCGCAAAACGACTGTATATCATAAGCCTTCATGGTTCCGCTCTGCTGAAAAAGGCAGTTCTACCATCTTTTCTTGCCTCGAGCAACCTATACCTGTAATATGTTTCCATCAAGGCGCTTAACCTCCTGGTCAATGTTCTTGTTTATTTTATCAAGGCCGTCATTTATATTCACAACTTGGCTTTCATTAGCTTCTAATCTTGAGAGCTTTTACAATATTTCGTCCAACTTCACACCTACCTCCTGTGTCATGTCGAGAGCAGAATCCACGAGGTTAACTGTTGAATCAAGTTAATCTTTGGCGAATAGGTTTCGGACTCTTCACTACTAACTCTTGCTTTTCGGTTAAAAAATTTAGCTATTCCTTCCTGTTTTTCCATCTAAAACACAATTGGGAGCACAACTCCAGAAACAAACTTCTACTCCATTGTGACTCTCCCCAGTCTCCAGTCTAAAAATTTATCGGAATAGCTCGAAAATCTTTGATAGATCTTCGGAAAGTCCTTAAAAATTTTTTAAGAAGTAATTGTGCGAGTTTTGAAAATGCTCTGAAAATCAACATCCGGGAAACCAGTCTGAATACGCGCGTATACGGCCCGTGTGTCTAATACGCGTCAAACAATAAGAACGCAAACAACTGTAAGATTATGTATTAATTTGAATTATAAAAAAATGAAAGAAAGATTGGTAAAGAGGTAAATCGCCACTCACAATTAAAATAGTTGGTAATATTCAAGTAAAAAGAAATAGAAAATCTAAAAATTTTTTTGTTGTCACTGACTAAAAGATTCCTAAAAGGACGTTTCAGTTAAAACACTATAACCTTCTTCAGCAAAAAAATCTGCTGAAAATTATGCTGAAGAAGGTTGGCCCTAAGATCGATGAACTTAGGTGCTTTGCTAATAATAACAAGCCTGATCTCATATCGCTGACGGAAACCTGGATCTATAACGATACGGCTGCTGAACATTATTTACATCTTTCTGGTTATAACTTATGCTTAAAGAACCGCAAGTCTGGTGTCCACGGGGGAGTGTGTCTTTACATCAATAACGCCATTAAGTACCAGGCCCTGACTGACTTGTACCACCCTGAGTTGGAGGTGCTTTGGGTTCATTTAAGACCCAAGAGACTGCCGAGAGGTTTCCCTTGCATCGTTTCGGGTACAGTTTACCACACTTTGTATCCTGATGGAGCCAGTGACGCAGCCATGATAGACTATCTTACTTCGACGCTTACAACCATCGAAGGGCGTTACCCAGGTTGTGGTATTCTTCTCTCTGGGGACTTTAACCGGCTTAACATCGATCGGCTACTGACGCAATTTAGATTGAGGCAACTCGTGCATGTTCCAACAAGGGGTGACCGGACACTAGATCTTAT
>JAOBRB020260670.1:0-11496 GCA_027575285.2 Zoanthus pulchellus | reverse complement strand
TATAATTAACGATCTTTCTCGGCAAATTAACGTGCGTTTTTGAAAATGGGTCTATAATTCCTCTACCTTACTACTGGACCTAACTCGAAGGCAAACTTGGTTTCATTTAGGCTCTAGGCATTTCCTTATAACTACTAGTACTGCTATATTTATTTTTCATATTACTTTGAAAACTTAAACATTCCAACCAACAATGAAATATAGTATTTTTTGCTCCCCTGTAAAGGTAAAATAAAAGTGTAAATAAAGTTTTACTGTTATTTTGCTATTATTTGTTTTTGTTGCAAGCGCTAGCATAGTACTCCTTTAATTTACCTACCGTGGAAGAATGAAATATGGCATGGATTAGGGATCTAATTTTTGGGGGATAGGGTACAGTTTCTTGGTGTTGAGAGACATTGATAACATCTATTCATATAGAAATTGCGACGCCAGTCCTATTTTAATATGCAACTATACTAAGCGGTAAGACCACAGCGGTAAGAACTATTAATTTCCGTATAGGAGAGTAGTTATTTATGCATGCAGTTTTATCGCGTATATCTTCTTTGGTCGTCTAGAGCTTTTGGTTTAGTTTGGTACGATAAACAATTGTACGCGACAATACGAAAATCTTACAGCGAATTGTTTTTTACTTGTTTCCAGCAAAATGCTTAATAAATAACACTGGCTTCAAAGTAAGCCGCAGAGCTCGTCAGGTGTCGGCTTTTGCAATACGGCTGCAAAAAACCCCGGAAAGTTGGAAGAACTAATTCGTTTTAAAGTCATAACAAAATATATTACCTGCAAAACTAAAAAGTTACTCGCACGTGCGAGGAGCTTTTTCGTTCTACAGGTGATACATTTTGTTGTGAATTAAAAACGAGTTAGTATCGTCAGGCAAATGGCTTGAAGTCCCTAAACTTCCGCTTGAAACTCACCTGCATTCTCCTATCAAAAATATTAAGGCAGCATAATTTGTGACTGAGCAATAATGTTTTCTGACGCACAAGTTGGCTAAATATAGCGCAAGCTTTTCTTACTCTACAAACAGGACGACATTATAATAATAATATATACAAACACATGCGGATTATTAACTACAGGATCGACAGTCAGTGTCAAATAAATACATAAAAAGACGGCCAAACAAAAGAATAAGCACGTCACATTAATAAAAATGCATAGTTTAGCCTTTAGGCTAATTATTCATTCTATTTGAATTGCCTTAAATGAAAGACTCTTGAATTTACTAAATTTTAAAGCAGTTTTTTTCTGTTTATTACTTTTGTCCCATATTCTATGTTGTACATATATTTTTTCCGAATGTCTTCATAAATAACTCAATGAGGAACATTTCTTTACTATCAAATCAATTTATACCGATGCACTCTGAAAACCGTTATTTATAATTTATCTAAAGCCTAAATGCCAAATGGATTTTTATAGTGTATTTACATGTAAAGGAACATCAGTAATATGTAACCTACATAATTGCATCTCAAAAAGCGACATTTTGAAATCTTCTGCTCTAAAGCAATATTAAACGGTAATCTCTCTTTTTCTTTTTATCAAAAAAGCCGTTAAAGTTTGGTCCATTTTCAACTAAGTCTGTAATTCTTTAATACAGATTGTATATTCATAGTTCACTTTATATATAGATAGTTTGGTCTGCTTAAATATGTTCAAAATTGTTTTAGACGTAATTTGAAGTGGAATAAAATTTAATATCAAGTCCCTTTTAGCAATTATCAATCCGTTCTGGTTTGCATTTCATACTTGTCACTTGTAATAACAATTCTGGCAACTCGCCTGTCCTTGTATGACTGCCAACCAAAGACTATCATCTTCAGCACCGTCATGGCGGCTGCGACAGCTAAAAGAGTAACAAGCATGATTCCATTTCGGTCGGTTTCTTTTGGCAGTTTATGCTCCTTCCGCCAGAACATTCCGGTAAATCCTACTAGAAGAGCTGGAAATACGGTCAGAGTGTACGCCGTGTAATCAATAAACACGAAGCAATCCACACAAAACCAAAAAACCATGATGCAGGCGAAACAAGCAAATATAATGGTTACAATAACGTGTTCCTCCATTTGAACAGTGTCTTTCAGGACAACTGCCAGGTTGATGAATGCAACAATACTGGCCCACGAAGCGTACAGTGCGAGTCCGTTGACGGGTAGCCATTGTATAGCAACAAAATCCCGTCTCCCCAAGCGGGTCTCGATAGCTGAAAGTTTGTGAACGCGGTGGTATAGTAGAGCCATCGAGATGAACAGACATAATGCTGTAGCCGTAATGAAAGCTAAGGAAGCCTCCATCATTTCCTTGGTCCAGAGCAAAATCCAACCCAGATTGAATCCACACGCAGCGAGAAAAAACACGAAGAAGAATGGAGTTAAAACAACCGGCATGCGGGTTCGACATAGAAGGACAAAGGCGAAAACCATCCAAGCCACTTGCCATCCGTAAACTGGGGCCCACATCCAGAATGTCCAAATTGAAGGAGTAATCATTTCCACTAGATATCGTGGTTTTTCAAAAATGAATCTTGTGTTATTGTCAAAAAAATCCTTCAACGGGCTGTCTGGTCCGTATTCACCGAAGTAATGGAATACAGCAGTTAAGGAGAAAACTAGAAGCGAGAACAAAGTCTCAAAAACTAACAAACATCTATAATAACCTTCCATCGTATCCGAAGAAGTGAAATGTTTCCTCTAGAGACCGGACTTTGTTGCAATATATTGAGCAATGCTGTCGTTGAGATGGGTGTGCGAATGAGAGCACCGGCTTGTGTTTACAAATTTAAAGTGTTTTCCAAACCGACTTGGAAAGCAACGCTATATGCAAATTAATAAAGTGTATTTGCCAGGGAATGAGTTTCCTATTGTGTCATTGTGTTTATGAACGCAGGTGCACTTAATCTAACGATGGCAAGCCATTTTGACTGAGAATAGAATGTGTTAATACGGGAGGAGCAAAGAGGTTATTTAAAAACTTCGAAATTGCCCAAACTTTTGCGCTAGTTAAATTAGCATAATTTATTTGCAGCTTATGCATTGAGCTATCACTATCAGTTATTCTAATTGTTTGCGTGCTTATAGCCTTCATGGTTGAATGAAATCTTTAGCCTGGAAATATATCTCAAATGCACGATAACGCAACTACAATTCAGGTTCAAAACTCATTTTTACTGCTAACATAAACAATTCGAATATTTTAGTTTACTTTTTTAACTTTATGACTCAAAATTTGGTCAGCTGACAAAATAAGTTCGTTGAGAAGTAAATATTTTATAAAAACACTCAGACCATTGTACTTAGAAAGGAAAAGTCTAGAGTATCTCAAGTCAGAGCTCAATCAAATTTCAACGCAATGCAATAATTTAACCATATATTTGTCTGTGCTTGTATATTTAGGGATAATACTTTTCGTGTTTTCAAAGAAATCTTACTACTTTTGTTCACTCAAGAAGGACGAGCTTATACATTGTTATTCTCTTTGCTTTGTTTTAATTATTTTCGTATTTTGTTATTTTTTTTTTCATTTATTTCATTTCGGGTTTTGTCGATCAGTTGCGTGTCACTTTGCATTCTTTTTATAAGAAAATCGAAGTTTTCGGCTGAGGGTAAACGATGTTAAATATTTTTGGCATATCAACCTCAAGTGTTCCTAAACATGTTCTTAAAATATCTTTACTGATTTTAGACAATATAAATAATACATGTACCGTTTGTGGTACTTTCTGTATACATTGATTTGTACATGTACTTTGTACTGATTTTCTTGCCAGTTTTCCCAAGAACTATACCTGATAACTGCAATTCCGTAAATAAAAAACCTGTGATGTAAAATTGTTATCTACAAACTTTAGTCAAAAATCCCAAGCATTGTATGAAATATTTCATCATAAATAAATTTTCTTTTCCCAACCTCAACGTGTTCCTAACATTTTCTTAAATTTTTGGCAATTTTCAGTGTTAAATTTTTATAAAAAAGGTTCTTAAAAATAGGAGTGTATATGTGTCACTCAGACAAATTCGAACCTTACAAAACTATTGCCTCAAGTAATTTCTTTAGTGCGTTGTTAAAACAGAATAAACTGTGTCAGAGAACTTTTTCTTGCTAAAAGCACTCAAAAACAAAATTTATAACATCAGTTCTTTTTTGACGTACCAAAAGTACCTGCATTTAAACGTATAATTATTTTTCTTAGTTTTGAATAAAACTGAAGAATGGAGCGAAACAGTTGTGTATGGCTGCGAGTTTACGTAACTTATTTGCATTTTGTTAGCTAAAACATTTATTTGGAGAAAAATTAAAAGCTAACATTTTTTCGACATGGAGGAAAGAAATACGTCTTAACTGAAATGAATAAGTTTTCCCGACAAAGATTTTAAGGTTTCTAAAAGATTTAAAGTATAAGCATGAAGATTGGTGAAGAGTGCAAAAAGTTGACTAAGCTTTGGGGTCGTAAATTCCTAAGTGGATTAGTTGTTTTCTCACTAAAAAAGAAATTTTAAAAACGCTTCTTACGAATTTTAGAAAAAGATTTATAGCCAAGTATTTTCGGTGAATGTTAAAACAATGTAGTAATAACACTAAAATTTTCATTTTCTTTTTTCCAGCCCTCGGATTCATGTCTTTGTTCAGTGCTGAGAAGTTAACTCTCACATCAATCCCTTGTTCGTGTTGTTAAAAAAAGGAAATTCTTAAAAGACTACTGGAAATAGTGTATATGCTTTCATCACTGAACGCGTACGGTCCAAGTTCCTCAGTGAGGTTCAAATTGGTTCTTTTGGAATTGCTATATAATATACTGCATAATGAATAATATGTACTGAAATTTCTATCCTCCAAATGTTAAGTTTACAGAGTTCCTACAACTAAGAAAATTAAAGAATTCGACACCATTTGTTTGAACTGGTTTTCTCACCTTTTTGCCTCTAGATAGCAGTTTTAATTGAAAAACTACATTTGAAAATTAAAGCAATCTTTACGTTTTTTATAACATACAAAATAATTTATATCTTAATTAAACAATAATACAAACAGATGAATTGACTACCATCTTGTGCTTGCATTTTCGATTAGTCAGCAAGACTTCAAAACATTTCTTAATAAAATATTTATACTTTTGAGGGTGAAAAGAGAATTTTCATTCTGTATTATGACCTTGCCTTAAAAAATACATTCTTCATTTTTACAGTTATATCCATTAAAAGCACTGAAATATTTATGAACTGAACATGCAGTTACGGAGAATAGAGTCTCTAAAAAGATAAACAACATACATAGGACAACCTTAAAAAAGAACTTAGTGGCTTGCTTAAAATCTAATGTGTTTTACTTACAAAACCCTTTGATTTGAAGGCTGTTTCGTTTTTGCATTAAAAGTACTTTACAAGTTTTTTAATTGCAAATCACCTAAGCTCGACTGATTTTTAACGTTTATGAAGATATAATTTGTATCAAAAAGTAATAGAACAGAAAATGACTTTGGTGAATTTTGTCTTCCTCAACTTTCCAAGCTTTTCAAGACCCTTTCACATAAGGAAAGGAGTGTGCAAATCGAGCTCAGACCGGTACGACTGAAACTGTTCTTTCTTCACGTGAGGAACTAGATATGACGGACCCCAAAATATCTGGGGTAATGGTGCGTGGAATTGCGCAACGCTTGCGCAAAATCCACGTAGTTGCTGCAAGCCATCGATATATCTCGGGGTGAACCGTTCACATGTATACCGAAACAAGTTAGTAATCCCAGGGCAATGGCCACTTTCAATACAGTTATCTGGCCCCATGTGAAGCTCCCCAGTAAGACCAAATTAAATAAATTTTAGGTGTTTTGGATTTTGCTTTTCTTTACCCAGCAGTCAAATATGTGACCAATACTTGCGTCAAATGGTTTTTACGTTTCTCGTTCATTTTATCGCCAGCTCGTGGGTATAAAAGTAAACAAACCAGATGCGGATCCAGGGAGGGGTCACAGAGGTCACTTGACCCTCCCTTGGCCCAAAACATTGGGTCACTTAGGTCACCATAGTTTTTAATAAAATATAATAATAAGTATGTACAACCCATCCAGTAGACCCCCAGTTAAGTCCTTCACTTTTCTCATTATTTAAAAGTGGCCCTCCCTTAATGGTGTCCTGTACACATAATTCTTCCAAGGGAAATCCCCACACTGCCACAGTCCAGTGTCTTTACTTGAAGGCCAGTGAACTGGCACCTTGGGATGCTGGTGACCAAGTTTGACTAAGACTCTATGCCCCCCCACAGCATTGTGACCCTCCCCCCCCATGACCCTAGACTGGATCCGCACCTGCAAACTTCTCACTTCCAGTAGCTAACCTATAACTGAACTGTGCTGTACTGTACCGTATTATACTGTACTGTACTGTACTGTACTAAACTGTACTATACTGTACTGTACTGTACTAAACTGTACTATACTGTATTGTACTGTACTGTACTATGCTTTTCTTCATTTGCAAGTTACGTTACGACAATATATATGCAAATTTGTGTCCACCATTTGTGGTCTCCTGTGTAATGATGCGAGTATTGAATGCGCATGTGCGTGTGTGTAAGATTGTGGTCCGCGAGTGATTCATAAGCATGTAAATAGAAATCGTTGTTCAGTTTTAATGAGATTAAAGAATACAAAAAGAAAACTTTGAGATTAGTACACTCTGATGTGTGAAATTTATGTAAAGTGAGGCTATTTCTGCAGTATTTTCAAATCCTAGTGTTTAAAATCCTTTTTTGATCACGTCAAATGTCTGTAACCAAATTATCAAAATATGCTACTTCTCTCGAGAGTCATATAAGGCAGCGATATCATCAAATTGAAAATTGAAAATTTGGAGTTGATCCGGTCAATATTCCGATTCAGAGTGCTTACTGTAGCTCCGATAGAGCAGTCCCATCTGTTAAGTTTCTTGGTTTTGAAATCCTGCTATTATACAAATGACCTGTTCAAAAATCCAGTAGCAAACAACAACGTGGTTAAAGGGTTTCTAGCTTCTGTAAAAGGGAAATTAGTGTCAGAGAAACACGTTTTAGCTAACGTTTGTCACTCTCAGCGAAAGAATGGCTCTCTTGTGGACATATGGATCATAGTTGGACAAGATAGAAGAATTTTTTCTGCACATTGCTTAGACTTTGGCCACTTTCTTTTGTTAAATACAATATTTGAATTTTTCTACTATTCTACGAAAGAAACTTCACAAAGTATTATGGTAGTTGGTAGAATGGATAACTATAATATTTAAAGGTCCACAAAAATTGCACTAATAGATCTATTGAGCTCAACAAATTATCACTTTTATTTACAAATTATATTTGTATCAAATTCTATAGAAATATTATCAATTGTACAACAAAAATTTATTGTAGCCTTAAGGCGTGTTCACACTAGAGACGCAAATGGAAGCGCAGACGCAAGCGCAAAGACATTCACACTAGCGACGCAAGTGATGCTAGATAGGAATTCCACTTTAATTCAATTCCCTTCTTTTCTCAGCCGCTTTGACTTTCTGTCGCTTTGTTTCTCGTTTCCTCCGTTCCTTAACCCTTTCGCTTCTAGAGTTTGATGCTTCAGCCTCACTAGTTTATTAATGGAGATTGAAAAAAATAGAAGTGGAGTTATAACGATTTTAATGCAGTATCCATGAAACATCCTTACCTCAACGTTCGAAGCGATGTTTAAGTTAGGCTTCTTGAACTGCTTTTTTTCCAAGATTAAGTGTTGGTATCCAACACAAAGTGACCACCACAGACTCGTTCGCTATCAAGAACTTTCTTTGCTGTTGTGTCGACTGATTACCGCAATCCAACGAGTTCTTCTTTCTCTCGTGCGTTCTTAGTGCTCTTGTCCTTGGTTTAAAGCAATTTTTGGAAAATTATGGAAATTTAATTTATGTTTTCCGCTCTTAGAACTGCAGCTTACAAACAAACTTCACGCTTCTCTATGTTTGTTTAGATTTGAGGGGCACAAATATGGCGGATAGGAACCCTTGTCAAGGCCAGTGTCACGTGGGTAAAGTCAAGAATACTAATCATACCATACACCATACCATACCCCGCATTATAAGTACCATCATGGTTCGGAGTGCACTTTAAATATGTAAACACTATTTGCTATTATCCAAATTGTACAATTTTTAAAGCCAGGAAAAATATTAGTTTTAGATAAAAGTAAAACTTAACCTTGGCTTTTCACGCCCTGTTAACGAAGAGTTTTTTAATTATTATAGTCGTCCCAGTTATGAGTCATTAAAATAGAAAAACATGACTTTACGCATGTAAAGTAAACCTTTCTTTGGTAAAATTTGAAAATTTTGAGGAAAATTACGAAAACTAGATAGATATTTGTTTAAACATGGTACATCATTGTTATTCTTCTCTCTGGACAAACTCGAGGCTTTAGATTCTTAGTTAAATTTGAATAAAAAATCTGTAAGAAAAAGATATGCATTGAACAAAAAAAAAATATTCGTTTTTTTAAAAACCGAATTTTTCAAAGGTGATAATTTTGTATGGTAAAAATATTAACAAGACTTGTTGGGGTACCTTAAACACGCACACCAGAAATGATCCAGAGAAATTGTTTAGCGGCTCCGGGAAAATTAATTTTCACACTTTTTGTTGACATTACATGATATAAATAGATCTAGTTTTTTTATATTTTTTATTTCACCCTTTAAAACTTCCTCAATTACAATAACATTTGCATGTTAATCAGTACCACCTTAGATTTATCCTAAATAATAACAAAGTTTAATCTAGACTACAAAACTGACACATAAACCCTTTGTGTCTGCAGCTATTCAGGTTTTCAAGTTTTTATGAAACAAAAGTTTGGTTGATGAAATGGTTTGTACGGCCATAAATTAGTTGTTCACGTAGTTTGGCGGGATTTGCTTGAAACGATTTAATACGTTGAAAGTGTATTGATAGATATTTCTGTTTTATCAATGTTGAAACTTGTTTAAGTAGAGCCTAATGGCAATTGGATAAAATACATAGTGACGTCATCTATCTTTTGTAATAGGTTCTTATGTCCTTGATCTTTTATCACACGTTTATTAATGGAGATTGAAAAAAATAGAAGTGGAGTTATAACGATTTTAATGCAGTATCCATGAAACATCCTTATCTCAACGAGGCGATGTCCAAGTTAAAGAGGAAATATTTGGAGTACTCTTTATGTGGTTGCTAAGCAGCAGCAAAAGCAGTGATGTCATTCTGATTACGTGCATTAGACTGCACGGATCCAACTCTATCTTTACTGTGAATTTCAGGTCTTTAAGTCAAAAGGATAGCATACAGGAAACCTGTTCTAAGAATATTGTCAAGGATTGTCACCACTCTACCACCCTAAAAGTTAATTAAAATCTTCAATAAGAACGAATTAATGTACGTATCTAAGAGGCGTAAAAAATACATTGACCAGGTCTAAACACTAAAGACTATCATTTCACCAAGTTTTAGCTTAAGGAGTGACATTTTACGAGTTAAACAATTCTGCCTCTACCTATAAAATAGCTACGATCACAAAAACAACTTAATTTTGAATAATTTCTTAATTTTCTCACAGACGATTGATATTCTGGCTTGAAGGATGAAGAAATGCAAAATTGAGTAAAATTGTCTCTTATGTCAATGACAACATTTCCACTATAAAGGGTATTATCAGGATTATTAACAAAAATATTTTCAAATATTATCAATATCAGTGCACTGCATAACACTACACTACATTGCACTGCACTGTACTGCACCGCACTCATTACACTACACTGTACTGTACCGCGCTGTATTACATAACACTGCACGACACTACACTTTATTGCAGTGTATTACATTACACTACACTGCACTGCAGTAAACTGCACTGAAATACACTCACTGCACTGTATTACCTTACACAACGCTGCACTGCATTACACTATTCTAAACTACACTACACTATACTACCCTGTATTACATTACATTACACTACACTGCACTACACTACACTACACTGCATTGCACTGCATTACGCTATACTCTAATATACTATACTATACTACACTATCGTGTATTACATTACACTGTACTACACCGCATGCACTGCATTACGCTCTACTAAACTACACTACACTATCCTGTATTACATTACATGGAAAAAGTATATCGAATCACGCTGTTAGGGCTGTTAGGGCTGAAATGGGAAGATTTCCTATTTTAATATCAATAATAAAACAAATTTTAAAATATAACGTTAATTTACGATCTAAGGATAACAATACGATTGTTAAACAAGCTTTTTTAATCTCAGAACAAATTGATCCCAACATGAAAAAATGTTACAAAAATAAACTTAGCGAACTTCGTATAGTTTTATTGATGCCAGAGAGTCTTACAGCCCAACTTTAATTTCTGAACAAATATTGGTAAATGAGTGTCTTCTCTGAAAACAGCATTTATCAAATTTGGAAACAAAAACTACACAGCTCTTCAAAACTTGAATTCTATTTAAATGGTAAATTTGATTATGCACCTGATGCTTTTATTGACGATCTGCGCAACTGCCCTGCAACAACAGATCTTTTAATTTTGAAATTAAGAACAAGTAATCATTCACTTTTCGTTGAAACAGGAAGATATACTAGTCCAAAACTACCCCGCAAAAAACGAATCTGCAAATATTGCAATAAAAATGAAACAAAATTAAGATGAATTACAATTAATACATTCTTGTGAACTCTATCTGGATCTCAGAAATACCTTTTTAAAGAAATTGCATGCGGTTTTTGATATAAACAAATAAAAAGATTCTTCATTCTAACAAAAAGGCACAATCTTATTTGGCTCAGTTTGTAAGCAAGTGTTTCTCAATTACAAAAACCATTACCTCCAGCTAATCAATTTAAAGACATTTTTCCTATTTTATTATTGTTATAAATATATATATATATAAAGCAAATTAACAGGAAAGGGGCATTCTAGAATTATGGCAGAGTATTCAACATTGTGAACAATCCTTTTCCCAAATAGAGATCTTTTAGCACTTTTAAGCAATTTTAAGTCAACACATTATGAAACAAGTTCAAAATCGCGTTATTCTGTTAACTTGGCAACGCCATACGTGAAATAAGAGATTAGATGTGTTCCAAACAGGTTTTGCTGTTTTATTGTTTTATCATGGAAACATGATCGCGAGCGTTGACCAACAGTGTTTATTTCGTCACTGAATAATTAAGTTTAGTGCGCTCAAGTTTCTAGCGGTTAAATAGAAATAGCTTGTTTCTCAGTAGTAAAAGTGAAGGAACATCTAGAAGTCGGAAATCTCTATTAAAATGATTAGAATCTTTTGAGGAAAACTCGAAATTCAGTGAAAACTAACAGCACATTTTGCTCTGCTCCCGTGCACTTTATGTTGTTGTTGTTTTTTTCACTCAACGAAACCATCGCTCAACAACAATTCAGTTTAAAAACTCCTTCGAATAAGCTCGCAGGTTTCCG
>JAOBRB020260561.1:0-11497 GCA_027575285.2 Zoanthus pulchellus | reverse complement strand
CTCTTTAATAGGAGTGAAAAATGTGGAGTAAAAACTACTCCAAAAGTGGAGCTGTTCTGTACCTTTTTTTTTAACTCGACTTTTGGAGTTGAATCAACTCCCTAAAATTAACAGTGCAAGGGTTTTGCAAGCCACAGGACTTGTGAAAGAATCCCATTGCGTACAGAGTTGACTGAATAGTTGTGAAGGAGTAGCCGGACTGGAGTAATTGAACTAGATACAATCCGAGGTAAGTTTCAGAGGCCGGGAAGTATTTTACTTCCGGAAATTGAGAACACCAACGTTTCCATTTCTTAAAACAAGAGAAGAACGACTTCAACGTCGAAGGGGCAACCGATTGAGAGATGGCTGACACCAACCTGGGCACAAGGGACTTGAAAAGGAACGTGCGACCTGTGAAAAACGCCTTGTAAAAACAATAAAACGAAAACGAAATAAGCAATATAGTATAAGATAATATAGACTGAAAGTATACGGGTCATCGCTGGAGAGGGAAGGTACACTATTGTAGTAACTTGACTGTGTGGTTCCTGAGACCTGTGCCTTCTGAGGCCGTGTCTTTGGCAAACTAATTATGCTATAAAACAGAAAAGAACATATCTCGTACCTTCAGCAGCTATGAAGCTATACGTATTACCCAATAATAACTCTAGTATGCGAGCACAGAGGGTATGAACCCCTGGCTAGCTATGAAGCCTTGCGTATCATCCAATAATCACTCTAAATTGAATGCAAACACAGAGGGTATGAACCCTTGGGTAGCTATGAAGCCACATTAATCATCCCATAACCAGTCTAAATGTGAACACAAAGGGTATGAACCCTTAGGCAGCTATAAACCCGCCTATTTCAAGCGATAATTACTGTAAAAACACAAAGGGTATGAACCATTGATTGGCTATGAAGCCGTAGACTGAAAAGCATCGAGCACGATGACCAGGACTGGAGCCTTGAATTGACCCTTGGAGAAAATAGTGTTGAAAACCTCGGGAGACTCGCCAAATACATTACTGGGGTCGGAGAACTTAATAACCTCTATGATCGAGGCGCGCTGTTCATCAGGGGGGGACAAAATAGGCCAGAAAACGGAATTCCGCGAGCACGGCAGTGCTCTAAATGAAATATAGTGCGAGGGATCAAATGAACAGGAGGAACTAGCCAATTGTTTTCGTTTGCCCAATCAGCGCTCAAAGCATCAACGCCTGCGGTACTGGGGCACCAGAATTTGGAATAAAACGTGTTACATTTAGCGGTTGCTGAGGAGATGAATCGATCAACTGTGAAAGGGCCAAAAAAGACACAAATGGTAAAATTCAACAGAAATACTCCAGTCATCATAGTAATTTATTCTACTTAGACAGTAGGCGTATTCGTTCAAAGTTCTAGGAATCCAATCGATCTGGAGTGTAATGCGATAGCTTAGGCAAAACTGAAAAATATCTAGTGCCAAACAATGAAGGCGGAGTGAAGTGCTACCTTTACGCGTAATAATGGCTACTTTGCGATTGTCAGTGAAAAACTTGACTACCAGTTTCCTGAAAGATGACTTTTGAAAGACTTTAACCCGTATAAAATACCTAACAGCTCACGACCGTTGCTGTCCATCCGGATCTCACGAGAGGAAAAGGCTTGAAAATATAATTCGAGCTCATTGCCGTCGACAAAAAATGCGTGACCGCCGCAAGCTTTAACACTCGCGTCTGAATGGATAATAACCGCGGAGATGTTGTAGGAGAACAAAATTCTGTTATTGATTCTGAGAAGATTTCCTGACCAGAAATCTATTTCTGCGATACACAGGTCGTGAAATTGGAAGCAACTGAGGTCGAAAGGGGAGTCCCAGTGGTCTCGGAATTGAATAGCGGACTGAAGGAAACGAGACAATAACAAGGCAACATTACCCACAACGGGAGAGAGGGATATTATTTTGCCGATCAACGAGGCTATGACACGGGGCGAAACTACGGATAACCGAGAACGGAATTGCTCAAGCATAGCTAGAAGGTTATCGAGCCTGGACTGAGGTATAGAATAATGGACTCAGCAAAATCTCACAAGAGACCAAGCGATTCAATTTTCTGAACCGGATCCCACATTGATTATGTCCGATTCGGAACAACTTCAGCCATAATCAGATCGTCTCGGACTGATTTGGAAACCGAATTCGCAACCTCTAAATTATTTTCGCACGAGATTCCGTCATCAAGATATAAGACAACATGAAAACCTATTTGAACGCCAAAGCTTAACGAGGGGCCTGAAAAGCTTGGTAAAGAGCTAAAGCGCGGAGGACAATCCAAATGGGAAGACCGTAAAACAAAAATATCTATTTGCAGAAGAATTAAGGGGATAAGCATGACAAATGTCGACGTGATGATAACCGGATTTGAAATTAAACTTAAAAGCGAAGCCATTGGAAACAAAGTAATTAATAAATGTTTTCCAATCTTCCATTCTAAATTTAGTTTTGGGAATACACTTGTTGACATGGCGGAGATCGAGGATCAAACGGGGCGAACGTTGGGAATTGAAGGAAACAGATAAGGGATTGACGACGAAGGGTGGAGAAGATAATTCCACGAAAAGACCCAAAATGAGTAAATCTGAAATTGCCTGTGATACGAACGAAGAACTTTGAAAAGCGGATTTGTTATTAGGAAGTGTGACGCTTACGGGCAGAACAGAAAAGGGAAATTGGAAACCAAAATTTATAGTATTCAAAACCCATTGTGAAGAAGAAATATTGACCCAGAGGCTTACGTGAGCCTTAAGGCGACCTTTAATGATAGGTGCAGATTGGCCTAACTCATATTCGTGTAGAGTATCAAGGTAAAAAGCCAACAAACTAGAACTAACATTGTCATTGTCATTATTAGACTTATCTTCCATTAGAGAATCCCATTCCTGGTATAACGTTGTGGGGGAGGCAAAACTATTCGAGGGGACTGCAGGTAAATCCAAGGCCGAGACGGTTTCGTATCGAAGGGACTGCATAATCGTAGATTCAGCGACTTGAGGTTGGGAGTGAACTTGTTGTGGAAGTTGAGGTCCCGACGTGATAGTTGACGGGCAAGATTCTAGCCAACCGAACTGGGCATTCACGCCACCAATGTCCTTGCGCTCCGCAGGAACGGCAGGCACCCTGGCCACGTTGTTGTCCAAGCGAAGGTTGATGGAGAATGGATTGGGAGTAGGCTGACTGGTGATAATTTGGGGTTGTTGAGAAAAGATGCGGCTGACTTCTCGGGTCATTTCTGCCATAAAATCCATCTGGACGTCGCTTAGATTTTTGTAGCTTGTACTTTGCTCGAAGAGCCTCTCTCTCGGCTTGCCTAATTTTCTTGTTGTCTTCTGGGTCGAGAGCGACTGCGCTCGCTTCGTAGTGTTTCACTGTAAGTCAACTAGCCTCGGAAGAGTCGGCAATTCTAATTTTTTGGTTACGTTCGCGAAGTAACGTGAGGACTTGAGTAATAAAGTCTCTGGTATTTTCGATATTGTCCGATTCCAAAGAAGAGACGGCTTTCTGTAGAATATCTTCGACCAAATGGTTGAATTTAAAATTTCGCTCGTTGCCCGGGTGGCTTAACTTTATATCTGCTTCTGACTTTAGTTGTTTCGAGATAGAGAGGGCGTTATCTGCTGCTTCGTGAGCCCCAGTGTATTGGTTTGTTAATAAGGTTTTGTGCTCGTCGAGTTTTGTGAGCCAAAACGAACGAAAGCCGTCCAGGTCATCTTTAGTCACAGTATCTTCGCTTGCCATCTATAACGGAGTTGCGAAATGGGCTGGAAGGCGTCAAGTGAATATTCAGAGAGCGAACGAGAATATATTGACTGCGAGGTTCCAATGGGAATAACATTTCACAAGTATGTGAGGCGTGACGACATGATGAAATACATCTCAAGATTTAACAAGTCCGTCTGGGTGGGAATGGCGCCGAATTGATGATGGTTCATGCAGAACAATTTGGACAATACCAAATGCAGACAAAGCCTGCACTGAATTGATTCAATATATTTAACACCGCAGGGTCAAACTTCGCCATTTTCTAGCTCCATCTTGCAATATCTATATCTACGAGTTCACGTTTGGTCATCTTCCAGCTAAAAGCATTTAAAACTGTGCCTTTAGTTCTTTGAATTTAAAGATATTCAACGTACTGATCAGTATTAAATATTTTTTTTTTGTCACCAACGGAGTCGACTTTAGGGATTTCATTGTATTTAAAAGTATTCAATAAGCATATTTATTCTACCAATACATTGTTGCAGGTTTAGTTATCGTTCTTTTAATGATTATTGACGATGAAATTTCACAAATTTATTGACATACAAAACGTTCCATTTACACAAATATTAAGTGTGTAGTTGTACTAGATACATATTGACTGTAAAACTTTTAAGCAAAAACCACCCAAACTCTACTCCACGGTTTGGCCAGAACCTGCACGCATGCGCACAACCAGCTTCACCCGAGTAACAACAAATCAAGTAATTGGAGCAACCGTTTCTAGCTGTTTCGTCCTTGTTAGGACTCATTAGCACGGTATAGCTTTTCAGCCACCAGCAATGTAACTACAAGGGCCAGTTCAGAGAACTGCTTTAACGCTAACTCCCACCGTACGAATGTGGGAGCTTGGTTGGTGTATGCCAAGGTCCGTTCTTTGGATCCTCTCTCCACACGCAAAGCCTGTGGTATGTTTTATGCGCATGCGCGCAGGTTCTGGCCAAACCGTGGAGTAGAGTTTGGGTGGTTTTTGCTTAAAAGTTTTATATAATGACTGGTTTATGGATAGATAGATTGCAGATCATTATATTTTCTACAATTGCATTATTGCAAGTTTGGTTACTTTGTAATGGTTTCTAATATTCGGATTTTGTTAAACGTTTCACAGATTTAGGGAAGCATCACATATCAATTTTACCCGGTTTTTCGCGAAACGCCACCTCCACCCTCCCTATATTAAGAAACATTATATAGAAAAATCAATATTATATATATAAGCAATATATCACTTATAATTGAATCATACTGGGCAAGCCTCAGAGCTGTCTGAAACCCCTTGATAAGTTCATTTTTTGATTATTATATAATTATAGAAATAATCAAGATTTACGCACAGTCCTTGTGGTAGTTGGAAACCTCTAAAGTGACAACGCTCATTACGTTTCTGATATATGATCTACGTTCAGTATCTAAAGTTAAGATAAGTCTCTCCATGTCTGAAAAATAAAAACACATGGCTTTCAGGAGAAACGTCGCATCCGCCAACACTACCCCCCTCCCCACCCCCTAACGTACATATGACGTTTCTTGTGGGTAAAAGCAAAAAAGCGATATGTGAAGCTTCCTTTACTAACATACAATATTTTTACTGTTACACAGAATATTAATACAGTACTATATGATTGTTATACGTTTCATTGTCAAATTCACTGATAAATATGTCAGTGGAGGGGCCCTTTTGAAACATTTGTCGGAAAAAAGAGAAGATAAACATAATTACCAAACTCGTGGTGCGAAGGACTATACACTTTTTAAATGCAGAACAGAAAGATTTCGCAGAAGTTTTTTTCCTAGCACAGTTATTGCTATAAATAATAACAAATCTTCCTGATTTTTTGATCTATTTTTAATTTATATGTAAACATATTTGTAATATATTAACCATTTTATTAAAATTATATTTATATTTGTAATGTATCAACTTTTTAAATATTTTTTTTTAACTTTTATAATGTAAATTGTATTTTTATCTATGAGTTTGTAACCACCTTTGTAATTCATTTG
The DNA here is from genome assembly GCA_027575285.2 of Zoanthus pulchellus. Lineage (NCBI taxonomy): Eukaryota > Metazoa > Cnidaria > Anthozoa > Zoantharia > Zoanthidae > Zoanthus > Zoanthus pulchellus. The sequence goes on along the minus strand of JAOBRB020260561.1, from coordinate 5,709 downwards.
TATGCGATTTCGGTGGAATAAAGTATATTATTTATTTATTCTTATTTAGCTACTTAATTGATAGAAGCTCATGGGTTAAGGGACTCAGAAGATTTTTTCCTCAGAGAAAAATAAGCTTTTGACAACACGAACTTTTCTTTGTACAGTTATTTCCAAGCTGCAGATGCATATTCAATTACTTGATGGATGATAACTTCAACAAAATGTTTAAAACGTTTGTACAATTTTTCAACAGTACTCGTATTCACAGTATTTATATTAATTCTATAAACATATAAGATAAACAGGTTATAAAAAGCAGGGGCACCTATAGTGAACACTATTTCTCAGTAGTTGTCAAAAGGTTATGGACGTGCACAAAAAGATGAACTTAAGCTGCACTGCATTGTGCAACTGTGTAGGGAATTGCTTTCAAGAGTACTAGTGAGATAAATCTGTATTTGTTATTGAAAGTTGTCAAAAGCACATGCAACCCCAAAATAATTAAACTTTCTATCAGTTTGTTCTAAAATAATGAAATCTTCACTAAAGACAAAAAAGATGGTATTTGACCTACACTTTATTATCTTGCGTAGTTTTGTATCAAAAGAAGTTCATTTTGCTTGTTTTTAAGCCAAAGATGCTGAGCCTGCATTATTTATATATAAACTAAGTTTAGAGTTAAACATATACGAGTTCTCTCCTCAGGGCTTTTTAGAACCTGTTTACAAGCAGATACAGTTGAGTTCAAAAAATTGAGGGTCTTTGAAAGTCCGCTAGAGAGGCTCACATGTAAATATTCAACTTGAAAGCCGATAAGAAGTGCTCTCAATGGAAGAAACAGACCACAACACCGGGATCACAACCCTACACTTCGCGAGAAGTGTAAGTTTAAGTGTAAGTTCGTTTAAGTCCCTCTACAGACTGATCGAGAGACTGGACCTTCGGATTAACGTCCTTATTCGAGAAGACACTATGTACTAAAGTCCTGAAAGATCCCTGAGACGCTGATACGTCATACATTTTAACATCCATAGATGTAAACCCGATTGCAGTAAAGCTCGCTTTGCAATTGGTTCAAAATCAATGTATGGTCTTTAATTTGAATTGTTTTTGAACCAACTACAAAGTGACCTTTACTGCAAGGAGCTTTGTATGACGTATCAGTGTTTCAGGAATCTCTCTCCGAAAGTCTAACCATCGGCATATGAAGAGCAAAGGCAGCACTTTCTTCTCAATTATTCCCAGGCGGTCCGCTTAACAAAAAATTCTTCCTTAAGTATCTATATCTCTTTCCAGCATTAAGATCCAAATCAAATATCAATCTACATCAAAACAACTACACAATTTCGGAAAATTTGGCTCTTTTGTTACAAAAATGAACAATCAGTACCATAATTCTCTGGACTATTATCTGTTTTTTTTTCCCGAAATATATCTTGGTTTTAATTTCAGTTGATGATAATAATATACCAATTTTATTCATAACTAAATGCATTACGTGCCTAGTCAGTGGCTCATAAAGCCGGTACTTATCTCTGGTCTTCGTTACCGGCGTTAGGCGAATGAGAGTCTTTGACTCCAACTGGACGGGACACCAATTAAACCAACTTAGGTTTGCTCCCAACAGACACTGTTTGGAAAAAAAAACATATTCAGCATCAATACGTAAATTGCCTTTCTTTTTAAAAATGGTGTAGGTGTAGTCATTAGATGTCATATTTTCTATAACAAAAAGTTTGCTTCTGATGAAGGCTTAAGTATTAGCCGAAACGTCTGCTAAAAATAAATAAAATATCAAGAGTCAGTGGCAAACGTTTTGTTATAGAAAATATGCCTTTCTTTTTGTAATGTCTTTTATTTCCTTGGGCGTTCTTAATCTTAACTTACTGAATATTTGGACGATGCAACACCCGAACTTGAGCGCTTGTTCGTTGTAGTAGTTTGGTTTTAACCAATCTTTTTATTTCTTGAACACGCCAACCGTAAATCAACGGGTTAATTAGGGAGTTAAGAAACACTAATGTTGCTGTCCAAGACCAAATCGATATCACCAAAGATATGGAAAAGTTGTTCAGAGGAAAACTGATAGCTGATAGAGATATCAAGGTGAGGGCATACGGGAAATAACACACCAGAAAACACACTAGAATGAAGAAAATTGTTTTGGCCGCTTTAAACTCTTGTTTTATGGTCTGATTTGCTTCATTTCCATAATTTGGTGTTGTCTGTATGATATTTTGTTGATGACGCCGTGATTCCTTGTAAATAACTAGGTAAAAGTAACCTAATGTCGAGAAAGATAAAATGGCATTAACGAACAGAATGATGATAGAGGCAAATGGAAATCCTTCAATGAAAAGCACTCCTTCCAAGATTATCGGAAAGAGCCATCCGGCAATGCTTCCCGACAAGAGTTTGTTTGTTGTTACGATGGTTTCATATCTGAGGGCGTGCTTTATAGCGGTATATCTTTCCCAGGCAACGAGGACAAGGTGGTTGACAGACGATCGACATAAAACAGTACCAAAATACCACACCAAATTCTCGAGAATACAGATGTCGCATTGGCCAGTTATGCGACACAGTTCTGTAGCCACGAATAATGGTTGAAATCCTATTCCAACAGCAAAATCAGTCATCGCCAGATAAGCGACCGCGACGTTTCTTTTCTTTTTCCTTGCTTGACGATGAGAAAAAATGCAATAAACTAAAAGGGAGTTGAAAAATATAGTAAACGGAATCATAAGCAAGTTTATGCTTACTAAAATAACAAAGCTTAAATAAACACCATTAACTGTTAAGAAATGTTGTTTCCATACAAAAGGTTCAAGGAGTTGACACCAGTAGGACTCGGAATCTCGAGTTGAATTTGTCGACGAATTCATGATCATCTGTGCGAAAGCTTTACTGCTTGAAATGATCACCGTTATCGATGTAGAATTTAATCAATAAACGTTTTTATTGAGATCTGGCAACCGTTGTTTTGTACAAGTGTTTTTTTAGTATATACAGGATAGCGAAAACTATTTTGAAACACCTAATGAATAAATTTTAAACCAAGAAACTAGTTCAATTTCCCTGAAATCCGGCCACGGCTATTTTAATACAGTTTTCCAATAGAATTTATCTTACATTTATGTCGAGAAAATGAATTTTTGTCTTTCAGGCAGATGGTGGAACGTTTTATTAAACCACAGGCAGCCCAAGCTCTGTCTATGTACAAAAAATAAAAATAAAGGCTTTTGTATGGAGCTTTTTAGACATCCATGGAGGCAGTTAAAATTACAACAATTATAAACTAGGGGTAAGCAGAGCTTAGAAAGTGCGGGCGGGAAACTGAGAAAGTACCGTTGCGGTAAAAACTGTATAACCTGCCCCTATATTATTAATGGATTAACTACTTACACTTTCACTACCACAGGTGAAACACGCACCATTACATCTCATTTCACCTGTGACACTAAAAATGTCGTATACATGATTCAATGTAACCGCTGCAAACTTCAATACATTAGTGAAACTAAACGCAAACACCGCAGAATTGTTGATAACCCTGCTTCTAAATCTAAGCCTAATAATGTTCCAGAACATTTCATGCTAACACCTAACCATTCAGCCTGAGACATGCAACTAATTTCGCTTGAAAAATTCTATAGTAATCGCGATTCCATACGTAAAGCGAGAGAAGCTCACCTTATAATCCGCGCTGGTACTTTAGAACCCTTATTTATTTCATTTTTTTTTCAATTCTACTTTGTTATTCATTTACTCATAATTTTTTTCCATCATTTCTTTACGTTCCTATTATCTACATTTATATTTTCAATCTTCTTGTTATTATTTTTCAAGTTTCATTTAATTTTCCACCATTCATTTCCGTCACATTGTTGTCATTACTCTATTTCCTTTTTATCATACGGTTTTTATAATTCCTGAGATTCCTTTGGTTTCTTACGTATTACAGCACGCGCATCATATTTCATAACAGTCTTAATCTGTAACAGGGGATAACAGTTGAAATACCAATTTTTTAAAAAGTTTTCAAACCTGAAAAAGGCAGGTTTGGCCACCCGAAATATAGTTGTTTTCTATAAATTTATATACGTCGTGTTGACTATTTTTTACTCTTTAATTTTTAACTTTTCATCGTCAACAAGAGTTAACTGGCTCCGACGTAAACAGTAATAATTTTTGTGTGGTTTTTATTTATGTAACGAATATTTTAGTGCTAACCGCAAGCCCCCAAAATAATCGATTTTTTAACACTGATAGCATGCATATAAAGATCTATTTTAACACCAAAAATATTTTCACAGAGCGAATCTTAGCAGTTGAGTCATTTCCTGTTTTGTTCATGTGCTACTTAAAATATAAATCGCTATGTTGTAATTTTGTAAATTCCCTGAAGGTTGCTGTATACAACTGAAAGGGCGTCGGGAAAATACAATAACTTACAAAATCTCAAGACTGTGCGCTGCTTAGTAGTTTATATCTATACAATATTATTTTAAAAACAGTCTAGACTGCACTAGGGGATAAGCAACTGCAGAGTGATTGTGTATCACAATTTGTCAATATGTCAAGCAAGCTGTTATCAAGTCGTCAATCGAACTTGTTAAACATTCCATTCATACCAGTGCAAGACAAAAAAATTCCATACATACCAGTGAAAGCTGAATACCTTGAACGGTAGCAGGGTTTGGCGGTAGGCCCTCAGTGGTGATAAGATGGCCCATGAAGGTGGACTTGCGGACCAGAAATTTCATTTTGTTGACATTGATTTTAACGTGGTGTTTATCGAAACGCTCCAGTACTGCGATCAGCTTGTTCTCGTGGTCTACTCTTGCTTCAGCTTCGATAGAGCAGCAGCCTGGGACCAAGATGTCGTCGGCAATGCTGATTATTTGAAGCGGCGTTCCAAAACTGTATGAATTCGTCGTTGCCACTCCTCCGATGCGGATGATATTCCGAATGGTAGTCTTGTCCATCTGTAGCGGCTCCATGGTGTTGACATGGATGTCATCAGGGATGAACTTAAGGTGAGGGGGATGTTCTGAAAAGCTTCCTTCACGTCAATTATGGTCATGTATTTCATCTCATGCAACTTGTACAGGTTTTCCTCCAGAGTTGGGATAATGTATTTTGGCCAATGAATGGCTTTGTTCAGTATTTGGGAGGGGTCCAGACGCATCTTTCCTGGTTTTGTGGGGGTCTGTTCTCTCTCTCCCGGAAAACCATACTTGATATCCACGGGGTGGGCTGAGAAACTCTGACCAGTTGGCCTGTTTTTTCGTAAACATACTCAGAGTACCGGGCTTTGGCCATGCGCGTGTGAATAAATCTGGTGCAGCCGGGGGTGAACCTGCAGCTAAGCGTTCAGCTGGCACGTCAACGCTGGAACATTTTCTGATGAAATCTGCATTTAGTGTAAGTACTCCGAGATTTTTGCTAGCTTCCATGCTGAGAAGGGCTGGTTGATCTGTGTTGATTGCTTGGAAAGTGAGGTTGCATTTAGAGGTTCCTCTAGTGGCGTTAAGGTTTGTCTGGCCAGTTGGGTTGATCGGTGGGCTGGCATAAGGCATGATTACTGTGTTTGTTGGTTGTAGCTTGGCCCACGGCATGTACGTTGACTAAGTGTTTGGACGGTAAGGTATTGCAAGAGGCAGCAGAATCTATTTGGAAAGGGATCTGTGTATTGTTCTTGCGATCAGAGCTTGCTAAAGTGAG
>JAOBRB020260450.1:0-11500 GCA_027575285.2 Zoanthus pulchellus | reverse complement strand
GTTTTCCTGTAAATTTCCTTTGAGATTTAGGTTGGGAGGCGGTTGAATATTATTCATCTTTTCCAGTGAAATATCAATTTTTTTTTCACTTCTGACACCATGTAGTGTTATTGACGCCATCTTGTAATACACGTCTTATATTAATTACCCGGATGTGTATAACTACATTAACATACATTATTATTACAATGAAAGCCAACATGGATGTTCTTAGAATTCTGTATTAAATTGCCCCACTAAACCTATTTTACTGTTTTTTGACTTCTAGCGTATTCATTTCAAACCTCGGCGTAGTTTGTGGCTTTCCCGCTCAGTCCTTTAAAGGAAAGAAACAATTTCCTTCTTAGTTGAATTATTTTTTCTCCACCACAAACTAAACTGAACAAAACATTCAATAAGTGTAATAAAAACAGAGTTGCTACACTGAACTCAAAGTATCAAGCTTCTTATCTGTTCGTCCCACAACCTTTCGGAAAGAGTTTTACGATAAAATTACCATCTTCTGAATCGTAGACTTTATAACACTGCTGCCCTGTCCCCATTCCCGTAAATACTTCACCCATCGGCCACGCCCTTTTTCTAGCCGTAATTATTTAAAGGTTAAATAAACGAGTTAGAGTATATTCAAAAGATTATAAGCGTGTTTTGTCTTGCAGGGAGGAGATTGGCTTCATTCAACTGAAAAGTGTTATTCTTGCGAGTTTTGCAGCTCTTCTGTATTCCTCTCAATCCGTGGCTTCCTTCCTATCGCTGCTGGTTTTGATGCTTACTGGTTTCCCTCTTTCTCCGTACACAATTTTTATGGTTCTATCCCTCCTCAATACTTTACGTGTAACAGTATGTTCAATTTTTTCTTATTCTATTTTCGTAATTGCCGACTTTGTTACGGCAATGACAAGGATTGGGGACTTTCTACAAACAAGAAACTTTCACAGATCACAAAGCTTTCAGAAACACTCCACACCAACCTCAAAGAGCAAAGATAGCAACAAAGATAATGAGGTGTTCATTAAAAGAAATTCTTCGAGCAAGAAAAACGATAGATTGAATTCAATGTCTCCATCGTCCGAAGCTTTGATACTAGACAACGTCACCTCTTTGTGGAATTTTAGCGATAAAATTGCTGCTTTAAAAGATATTTCTTTGAAAATCTCAAAAAACGAATTTGTAATCATAATTGGATCTGTGGGTTCTGGTAAGTCCGCACTGCTTGGAACTATTCTACGAGAATTAAATATTATCAAAGGAAACTTTACCAATCCGTGGAATGTTGCCTTTGTTCCTCAATGTCCTTGGATATTCACGGGATCCATTCGGGAAAATATCCTGTTTGGGAAACCATTCCACGAAACTAGATATCATGCGGTGATAGAAACATCTAAACTGGTTGATGACCTCAAATATTTTCCTGACGGTGACTTAACTATGGTTGGTGAACGTGGAGTTGTGCTCAGTGGTGGTCAGCGGTCACGTGTTAGTTTAGCACGCGCTGTGTACCTTGACGCTGAGCTTTATTTACTCGATGATCCGTTGAGTGCTGTTGATGGTAAAGTGGGAAAACAGCTTTTTGAAGAATGCATCTGTGGCGCTCTCAACAACAAGACCCGAGTTCTTGTCACACATCACCAACAATACGTGAAGAAGGCTGATCGCATTGTCGTAATGAACGCAGGAAAAGTTGTGGTGCAAGGTTCGTACAAAGAACTAACGGAACAGGGAGTTGAATTCGAAAAAATGGATCTTCAATATAACAAGCCCATCATCGAAAAGGCCACTACTCAAAGCTTGTATAAATTATACGAGATTGAAAGAGAGCAAGAAGACCAGTGCAAGGGTCTTCATGTCCATGAAGAGGATCGAATGGTTGGCACCGTGTCATGGCGTGTTTACTGGAAGTACTTTAGAGCTGGTCTCTCCGTACCTGGTATCATTGCCTTAACCTCATTTGTACTTTTAGTGCAAGGTGCGTAGAGTTATAAATATTTTGGAGACATAAACTTCTCCTGTAGATTGTGTAAGTGGTAATCATTTTCAAATGCACTTTTAAAGGTATCGATTTTAAAGATTCCTTGGGATTCAAGTTTAAGGAAGGAACACTCCTACCCAAAAACTAATAGTTAACTCGTCCGGGATTTAAAGTAAGACGCACGAAATAAGTTTCTGTTTTAAATTCCCTTTTAATCGATCTCCAAATGTTTATTTATTGTGCCTAACTTGTAATGAAGTCGTACTTTAAAGTTCCTTTTGACAATTATCTATCATTTATACACTTATCATACCCTTTAAACATTGTTTTACCGGAAACTTTTTCTGATAACAAAAATCTTTCAGTTCTTATTTATCTCACATGGAGTGTTTTTACATTTCAAAAAGTGCTGCATAATAGCTGTCGCAGGGAAGCAAGCCTGAGCGAGCGTAAATAGGCAGCAATCCTATTTCAGTCAACAGCCAGCAAAACTCACAATCTTGTTCAACCACACTGCTTAGCGAGTGACAATGATACAAGGGATTTCTTTGTTCCAGCCTACAAATTTCTTTCCAATACAGTCCTTTGCGCGCAGTTTTTTAAAATATGGAATTGCAACAATAAATCTTTTGTTATCAGTTTTCGAATGTACGATTTCTTTGTTACTTTAGCCATAGCTATATATGGTTTAACTGATGCTATTAAAATCATTTCTATCTTAACATTTTTATTGCTTCATTTCCATGCTATATCAGTATATGCTATGTATAACAACTGATTTCGATTTTTGATTCTGATGAAGGCATGAAGTATGCTGAAACATGTCAATATATAAAATGTTGATCGTATTGAAGTTTTAAAGCTTAGAGTGTTAAAACAATCTAGGCTAATATGTTAATCTGAAAAAAATGTAGAGTTTAGTTGTAGAACAGATTTTGAAAGTACAATAAACAAATTTGAATCTAGACTATAATTACATGTTTTTTATACGATCTAACAAATTTTACTTAAACAGTTTATAATTATTTGGCTGTTTTAGCCTTAATTTGTTCTTATTCCTGTGAACAGTTTCAGATTTTTCCAATGAACTTATTTTTTTTACAATATTTTGTGTTTTTATTTTCTAGTGGTGCTTGTGTCTCCTGATTGGTGGCTTCTAACTTTATCGCAACAATCATCAACAACGAAATCTTCTTCCAGTTGTTTTTATGTGTACGGCGGACTTGTTGGCGGAGCCTTTTTGCTATCACTTGTAAGAAGTGTTTTGTTTTTTCAGGCAAGCATAAAAAGCTCGAGGAATCTTCACAATTCCATGATGATTGCTGTTTTAAGGGCGCCTGTATTGTTTTTCGACCGAAATCGAATTGGGCGAATCATCAATCGTTTCTCCAAAGACATCTGCTGTATGGATGAACTGCTCCCAGAAGTGTTTTTTGAAGTCATTCAGCTATTGCCCTTTTGCTGCTCTGCCATTATTCTCCCCGCTGTTCTGAATTTCTGGATTGTTCTTCCTGCACTCATTCTCATCGCCGCTTTTGTCCTTATCGGAAGGTACTACGTCAAGACATCGAGAGAGGTCAAGCGGTTGGAAGCAATTAATCGGAGTCCGGTGTTCACGCATTTTTCGGACACCCTTGCAGGCCTGGTTACAATTCGATCTTTTTCTATGGAGAAAGATTTTTTAAAGAGAATGTACCAGTAAGTAAGTTTCTTGTTTTTCTGTTTAATTCCTTGATAATCGTTTTTTGACGAAAATCAATCAGTTGTATTTTGGTTATAGTTTAGGTTTTTTATGTAATAGTATCACTAATAAAACATTGTTTTTATAATATTCGAAGATTAATGTTATATTCAGATTATCCTAACGAGATATAAAACTTAACGTTACACTACGGAAATTGCAACTTGATTCGTTCTTGTGCTCACACGTAGTCCTATCCACAAGTTACTGACAACTTTTTGAGCAACTTTTCATTTTGCGAGCAATCTTTTGGTTAGTTTTTCACAGCCAGATTTTTTTTTACTGAGAGCAATACTTTTGATTATAAGAGCAACAACAAGAAAATCTGAGACCCAGATGGGTTTCAGCCCACAATTTTCTGTTTTCTAGTCTGATGCTCTGGATACTAGGTGAATAAGGGTCAATTTTTTTGGTTTTTGACTGCAACCGCGTCACGCGGTCACACAGTCACGTAATAACTGACTGCACATGAACTCACTAACAGCATCTGTCACATTAATGCATATCAAGATGCGGCCAATCAACTTCCTTTTTGGTTTGGAAAAAGTTAACCGAATGCAATACTTTGAAACTGTTTACATTTGCGAAGAATAGCTTATGTATATTTAATGGCGTATCTATTGTTGGTTTAATATTGCATTTTTTAAATGCCCAGTTTTGACTTTAAAATCATAATTGAGGTATATAAAGAAAAGAAATACTTTGAGCAATTTTGACCAAAAGTAACAACTTTGAGCTGTTTTCACCAAAAGCAAAGTAGTGATTAATTCTGGGCAACATTTAGCGATATTTGGAGCAACGTATTCAGATTTTACTGGCAACTTGTGGACAGACCTACTCACACGTGATCTTTTCTAGTTTGTAATATCGATATGAAGGAATATGAAACTTGTCTTTCTCTTTCACAGCAACTGAAAAGGAATTTTAAAATGAGCTCATAATTTTGTTGTACTGTAAATAGAAAGTTAGAGCGAGAATTTAAACCGTTTTAGTTATAACATTCGAAGAAGATAGTCAAAAACAACTTACAATACACTTTTGATAAACAGTCAGTGTTGATGATACACCAGTGATTCATCGTCAAAAGAAACTCTCAACTTGCAATTGATTCTTTAAATTCGCACTTTTTCTAACTTTTACATTTTTGTTATTTTACTTTTTCCTGTGACTGTTTTTCCACTAAAAGTATTTATTTTTTTCTTTTGAACATCTTGGATGATGAGGATGATGATAATTGATTTATTTAACGTCAATTGGAAATGAAGTGCTTATCCACTCTCTCTAGCCAGAGGCTAATGTTTAATCGCTCGACGGTTTAGATCTTGTAGTGAAAGTCCTATTTGCAGAAAGAGGAAAATCGGTGTAACCGGAGAAAAACCTTCTGAGTCAGATTGAGATCGACAAACCCCAGCCCACATGCTGAGCCCGAGAAACGATCCTGAATCGTAGAGTTGGGAGGCGTGACTGAAGACTACTGTACCAACTTAATTTACCTGGAAAACTTTCATTTTGTTAAATTCTGGGTTTTTCTTTCCAGACTGTCCACTTTAACAAGTGCTTAGACTATTCAATGAGCAATGCTCCATTCCACACCAACTTTCTCAGTTGGTACATACCGCTGGAAGGATGGGGAATACGCAAGTGAGCATACAAGTCATGCAAACCCCCTACCCCCGGACCACGCAATAGTCCACAAAATTTACGATGAAAAATGAATGATGATTATCTAAGCAGGTTTTAAAGAATTTTTATTTATCTGTAAAACAATCTCAATATCTAAGTTGTCAGTCCAGTAAATACACTTAAAGTGTAGAATTAATTATACACAGACCTTTTGTACGGTACTGAAAATATGAGAATTGTGACAAAGTTACGTTTTGTCTGGGATGGCCAAAACTTTTGATAGCGCCCCTAGGAAACGTTCTGCCTACGTGCAAGTGGTACTAAACAACACAGGATTAGTATTTAGTCAAGTACGTTTAGCAACTTAACATTACATGCTTGCTCAAAAGAGTATTATGGCTGAAAATGTAATAATATTTACAAATAATTCAATAAAGTGTTCAGACTCAGTTTTTTATCCTAAATAAATATAAAAAAATTGTTTCAACCTTACCATAATTTGAATAGCGAAGTTCAGTTACTAAACCAAGTATCTATCCAAAGCATCAACGTAATTTGGTGATGACTTCAAAGAATAAAAGTGTTACGCCACTCGTATGTTAGCAACTGCACTCGAGAATATCATCTATAAGAAAATTAAGGCCGATAATATGTTGTCACACTGTACTCATGATAAGAATTATTACAAAAATCCGAGGATGATATTGGCCAATTGCAAAACGTACTGATGCAGAGACGAAAAAAACAATTAACCCTTTCACTCCATTAAGTTATCAACCGCTGAATTTCTCCTCACACAGCAAATACAACATTAGATATTTGGTAATGAGTAAATGAGAATTGAGTAAATAAAGCAAACTACTTATGATTAAAAATGGAATTCTCTCAAACTTGTTTATTGAAAAGTACGGGCTCAAATAGGAAGAACTTAATAATTCAACTGGACTAAGAGGGTTAATAATCTTAAAAAAGGAAAGGGGACACAAAAGTCGTAAATATGGACGTGCACCTCTTCAGTTTTTTTCCAAAACGTTTAAACACGATGTACTTATCTCTTTTGTTTGCCAGATGCCAGGATGTTCATAACCAGTCGTGGTTTTTAGTTTTGTCCAGTGTCAGGTGGTTGGGAGTACAGTTGGATTTTCTGTGTGTTCTCTTCCTTGCTTCAACAATATTTGGTGCACTTACGGTGCAACTAGGTGAAGGTAATTTTGGCAATATTAATAAGCAATGGCTAATGGAACTTGCGAAACTTTGAAATAAGGCCATTCAAGCCCAAGACATTTTTAAATCTATTAATTTTTAACCCCGATGTATTTTGGCTATTTACGTTGCGAGCAGTAAACCCCTCTTTTCATGTTTTTTTTTCCATAAAACTCTTTTAAACAGGATTATAACCTTAGAACACAGAGAAACTGGGCGGGTAGTTTATCAATTTTATCACTGTCCTTGATTTAATTGGGATATAATGTTTATTTGGGTAATTTGTAAGGAACTAATGTTCAACCTATTTTACATTTTTGATAGGATTAACTGCACTGTCGATTATATACGCTGTCCAGTTGGCTGTTGATACGTCCCAGTACGGTGTAAGACAGTGCGCGGAAGTAGAAAACTTTATGACGTCTGTGGAACGGGTGGTAACCTACACTGAATTAGCACCGGAGACCGGATATGGTATTGAAACAGAACCCCCGAAAGGCTGGCCAAGTAAGGGACGAATATCAACCAAGGACATGAATTTGATTTATTATCCCGGAGGACCAAAGATACTCAAAAACCTAAACTTTCAAATTATGGCTGGTGAAAAAATCGGAATAGCTGGCCGAACCGGTGCGGGTAAATCCTCACTAGTGTCTGCCTTGTTTCGTATGCCAGAGCCGAGAGGAGAAATCTTAATTGATGACCTTAACATTCTCAGTTTAAATCTTCAAAAGGCTCGGCATGGTATATCGGTTATTACTCAGGACCCTGTTCTGTTTAACGGTACTTTGCGCATGAACCTGGACCCTTTTGAGAGATACGCTGACCAAAGCATGTGGCAGGCACTTGAAAGAGCAAGCTTAAAAGGGTTGGTTGAAGGTTTATCTGGGCAACTTTGTCACGAAGTAACCGAGTGCGGATCAAATTTTAGCGTTGGAGAGAGACAGTTGATATGTTTGGCACGAGCGCTGTTACAAGGGAACAAAGTTATTATAATGGACGAAGCTACTGCTAATGTGGATTACAAGACAGACAAACTTATTCATAATACCATACGCACTCAGTTCGAGGACTGCACAGTCATCATTATAGCGCACCGACTGGACACTATTCTCAGTTATGACCGCATTATGGTGCTCGATAATGGTCAAGTTGTAGAATTCAACAGACCGGAAATTCTCCTACGTAAAGACCATGGTGTTTTTGCCACATTATACTACAGTCAACACAATCGTCTGCAGTGTTTTCAGAAGAGTTAATGATAATTTGTAAAACGTTTCGGATGTATTAGCAAAGCTCCAGTAGTATGTCTATTATTGTTAGGGATCTATGATACATGAAGGAAGACATGAGGGGAACGGAGATGGAGGCCAGATAGTTGGCATTCGGACCTGCAATAGCTAATTTCAAATGTAATCAACCAATGGACATAACATTGGCACGTATAATAAGTGTCCAGTATACTTCCAGCTAAGTTTATTAGCTTTTGGGAAGGAATGCGCGCAGCACTAAACTCAAAATCCTAACCCTGTCTCAGATTAATCCCAGAAAATCAATACCCTATTCCATGACTTCATGTTTAAAAAAACAATACCCTATCCCTTAGTTAACCTTTTTTAAAAGCTGCCTAACTAAATCTATGACAGACTATCTCAGACTAAAAAGCTAGATAACCATTAGGGTTGTACAAATTCACTGATCCGCTACCTAAACCATTTTCCTTCCTGTTCATACTTTATGTTTGAAAAAACCATACTCTATCCCTTAGTTAACCTTTTTTAAAAGCTGCCTAACTAAATATATGACAGACTATCCCAGACTGAAGAGCTAGAAAACTATTAGGGCGGTACAAGTTCATTGCTCCGCTACTTAAACAATGTTTCTTCCTGTTCATACTTGATTATAAAAGTTACAACAATAACAGTTGTTACAACAACAGGAGACATAAAACTGATATAGCGACTACAAGAAATATGCACATTATTAGAGTCAATCATTTGCATGATTCGGGGATCCCGTGTTAAAGCCAAATCAGTTTTAAAAACATTCCCTAGATGCAATTGTGATCGGCGATATAATCTCAGTCGTACAACGAAGTATCTAGTGTCAGATGTTAGTACTTTTTTGAAAAACATAAATACCCCATTTTATGTAGCCTTGTTTCCATACAACAGGGGTCACGTGACAAGATTTCATCATTTATTCATTAAATAGGTAAGTCCACTTCTAATATCATGTTCAGAGTTTGACATCAATTGGGTTGACTGTCGGTTCGAGTTGCGAAATTGCCAGCATGTGTTTTTATCTTACATAGAGATCCCCTAACCCTATCTAGCCTGGGCTTTATTGACGTCCCACGCGCGGCCTTGGAGGGGTCAATTAATTAAAACACATTACATTACATTACGTCACAAAATTTAATTTTGTCAACAATTATAGCTTTTCGTAATTTCTGTCTCTGAAATGAACATGAAAACTATAAACTCGAGTTATTTGGATGGAAAAAACAGAGAGAGACTTTGACATAGTTAAAGTTTTATAATAATTATGGTAAAATGTATTAATGACAAATTCCCAGGATGCATTGTGATTCCCAAGAAAAAAATTATAAAACTAGAAATAATGAACATTAGCAAAAATCCCTATTCAAGAAAAAAATTGTATCTGGTTTTTCAACTATATCTTCTGTACAGTTTAGAAAACAAATATTAACGAAACGTGGCGAATGTTCCGAAAAGTTTATTAAGTACCTTTTAATATATAATATATAACTCTACCATGTACACTGTTATCATTTTAACCAAGAAATGAATTGCTGATTTTCCAGTTTTAGTTTTTGGGATTTTCAAAAACTTTTTCACTTTTTTAACTTTGTTAATAAAATAAAACATTAGGATCTTCAAAACACAAGTTAATTTGTGGAAATTTATGCAGTTTGATAAGGTTGTGTCCGAAAAGGTGTATTATCGATAAACATTCTGAAAGTTTCCTTAATTATGTTTTTTGTATATATATTTACTACATGTTGCTGTACAGAAAAATAGCACCTCATTTATCTGTGTGCAGTTTCTTTTACTAAAATTATTAAAATGCGACCGAGGTAACGTTTCCATTAATACACCGATGTAGGTGGCTTGTTTTTTTCACGAAAAGCCCACAGGATTACATATGCAGCCGGACTATAAAGTAGAACAACTGGATGGGCCAAGATAGAGTAAAAAAAGTCTGGTTTTATTGTATTGTTTTTTTTTCTTATGTATAATACAGTGTTGAATAAATGATTGATTTTTGAAACCCTTGTTATCTATTTAGTTTGTTACGTTGCTGGTCGCCACGGCCGAAAAAAGAGGTAAAAAGGTCAGCGCCTTACAATCTCATGTACTACAAACGCCTTAAGAAAAAGTTTATTGGACTACTATAGATTGAGTTTAAAGAACTACAACTTGCTAAAACTGATCTTGAGTTCATTAGAGGACGCAGAATTTAACAAAGTTTGTGACTGGCTAAAAGAACATTGGGGGTAACCTTTATCTTTCTTTTGATTGGTGTAAAATTCTTTGTCTTCAACACAAAGTAAAAGCCAAGGTTTTGAAATGAAGTCCAAACTTTCACGCTAAAGTAAGCAAATAACAGAAACATCTATTGCAAAAAAGTACCTACAACAGTTATATAAAATGATATAAATGTTCAAATGATCATGACTCACTAGTACACTGTTAATTCATCAGAGTTTGGATGAAATAAAATAACCCATAAAATAACAAGCTCGTATCCAAGGCTAACGAAACTGCTGCTGAACTTGGTTTGACGAGGGTACACTCCGCTGCTGCGGTACAATTTCTCTTACAGCTTTCTGCTTCACATAACATCTTGCATTTACCTGATGTGCACGTCTGAGAACACGACTTAACAGATTTGGGGCAGTGCATTTCACAACTTTCTCCAAGACACTCTTGACTGCAGGACTCACCAGTACACACCATCTTGGCACAGCTCCCATTGCATTTCTGTAAAATAATAATTTCATTAAAACGTAGGTGTGTAACACCAATTGAGTGGGTATGCAAGCCCGAACGCATGGGGGAACATACGCACCCCCCCCTTCCCCCCCGACTGCCGTAAAGGTCAGAAAGTCAACTCGATTATAAGGGTAATGAATAGCCTCGTCCGCAGGTATAAAAAACAGCGAGCGATGCCAGTCAAATACCAACATGTTTTAACTAGTTTTAGAACCACTGAGACCAGTCGATGGCGAAATTTTGCGCATTGGCTGGCTTAGTTGGTAACATTTCTGCTTTGCTGTCACGAGGTCCCCAGTTCGATGGATAGGTAAATGAGTACCAGCATCTGCTGGGAGCTAACCTGCGATGGATTAGAGTCCCGTCCAGGGGGAGTCAACGACTCTTATCCGCCTAACACTACAGAAACCGGAGATAAGCGCCGGCTCCATGGGCCAATAGGCTCGTAAAGAATTTAGCTTTTGTCAATTGCAGTCACACAGAACTGATATTAATGATCACTAATGTTCAATATTATATTTCCACTACATACTGATTCATATTAAATGTTATTTATGACATCTGAAAGTGGCTCCAGACTTCCCGAGGAAAGTTGTATTGTATTTCAAAAAAGAATTCAGTGGTCGGCGAGCGTTTTCTATTGTTTATTCTTGTCAGGCCGGAACAGACGTCGATAAGAGCATTCTCCAATCAATTATTTGACTTAAATTCAACCATGACCTATGATGATTTCTGTTTATTTGGAAAACTAGGACTTTAGGAATTAGAAATTAGGAATTTCGCTTGATTCGTAATATTGCTCTGAGAGCACGCTTTTGCAAGAGTTAAATCTTTTCTTGTACCTTTTTGCTTGCTTGACCCCAAATTGTTGTTCCATATAAAAGCAATGGCTGCAACAGCGATTTATACATTTTTAGCAAAATATCTTTTGGCAACGATTGTAAAAAT
>JAOBRB020260339.1:0-21262 GCA_027575285.2 Zoanthus pulchellus | reverse complement strand
TTTGCTCCAACATCTGCAAATGGTTAGACTTTCGCGTCTTCTCGGATAAGGACGTTAAACCGTAGGCCCCGGAGTAAGATCATTGTAAGGGACCTCGAGTCCTATTATCTCTACTCCTTGGAACCTCACCAAGTTCCTAAATGTTCATAAGATAGGATAAGATAAGATAAGATCTTTCTATATGACCGGTTAGCATATTTCTTGACTAAATAGCGAATTTTATTGTCAGCAATTAATTCTATTAGTCCAACTTTATAACCAGCTTATACTTTAGAAATAATCCAATCACAACTGAAGATGATCAGAGAATGATCGAAACATGTCTTGTTTCTTCAAAAATATTGTTCTTTTTCTTATTAAATGTATTTCTAGTCTGCTTGTTTTACGTCCTTTTGGAATAATTTTTTTTTCGTTTAAAGTTTCAAAAAAAATAATAATAATAATGCGAAAGTTACAAGATACTCTATACACAATTTTTCTTATGGCATTCCAAGGCCACAAGACATATGTCGGTAGAATAAACGTGTGATTTTCATGACAAAAAATAATTTTGTTTTTCACAGCAAAATGATTCTAATAATATATATAGAAAAAGGGGTATCTGTGAGGTGGTAGAATATTGTAGATATAGAAATGCAGATATATTTTGAACGTTCGAAAACGTTTGTATAATTCTGATGAAAGTCCAACAAAACATTTACAAAGAGACCAATGTGTTTTAAATAAAGATTTAAGAAAATTTCTGAGAATCTACTTGGGTTTATAGTAAATCTAACTGCTGTGCCAGCATTCTTTACTTTCTTAGATTAATTTCCGGTTACCTGGTTTGACCGATACGATGAGCTCTCGCAGCAGCTTGCAAGTCATTCTGGGGATTAAAGTCGCTATCTACAAAGATTACAGTGTCCGCTGACACCAAGTTCAAACCCTGTCCACCTATAGAGATGAACACAAAATCAAAACTAAACAGCAAAGTCTGTCAATAAAATGGGTTGAGCAATACCTGGTACATGTGGCATAGCTAATGCTATAACATGGGATATCTATAACAAGGCATAGTCATAACATGGCATAGATATAACAAGGCATAGCTATAACATGGCATAGATATAACATGGCATAGATATAACATGGCATAGATATAACATGGCATTGCTATAACATGGGATATCTATAACAAGGCATAGCTATAACATAGAGTAGCCACAACGTGGTATAGCTATATCATGGCATAGCTATGCCATGGGATATCTATAACAAGGCATGGCTATAATATTGTTTAGCTATAACATGGCATAGCTATAACATGGCATAGCTATAACATGGGATATCTATAACAAGGCATGGCTATAACATGGAGTAGCCACAACGTGGTATAGCTGTATCATGGCATAGCTATGACATGGGATATCTATAACAATGCATAGCTATAACATGGTATAGCTATAATATGGCATAGCTATAACATGGCATAGTTATAACATGGCATAGCTATAACATGGTATAGATATAACATGGCATTTTAAAGGCTGACAGGAAGACATCATTAATGCTGCACTGGAACTACAGAGGTCCAAGGTCATTTTTCAGTTATTTCACTCATTTTTAATTGCCCAAATAACGGCATAAACGCTAAAGTTCAAATAACTACCTGCTCTTGTACTAAGAAGGAAGATAAATGTATCTTCATCTTCATTAAAGTTTTCGATAGCCAGGAATCTTTCCTCTCCTCTCACGGAGCCATCCAGTCGCTCGTAGGTGTATCCTTGGAGGAAAAAGAACCAACTCAACATTATTGTGTCATCCAAAACTTCCCAGTGTTATTGTCTTGAAGTGTTCCAGAGTACATACTATAGTTTTGCAATAAAAGAGGATAATTCCTGGTGTCGAGAAATTGGGAAGTTATGTTCCTATGTTTTGTAGTTCTGTTTTCCAAGGAAATGGACCATGTATATTTTTTTGTCAGTAGAAAATCTTTGGCAAGTTGGAGATTAAAAGAAGAAGAATACTGATATGAAAAAATTTGGAGACTAATTCCCAAATGCGAAAAAATTGCTTTCTAAATGCATACAAATTTGGCTACAAGAAAACTCACTTTCATTCGCATTACATATGCAATGCATTTCATGACGTATAAGAAATTCTAGCAGATTAAGACCTTCTTTGTGCTTTAAAACAAAAAAAAACAAAGACTTATAATCATCCCTGGGAACCCGGTGAAGGAAAAAGATTGATAACGGCAACAAATACCTTGAAAGAAAAGCGGACATTTGTTGGGAGTGGACGATTAAAATCCTAAATTCGGTCACAAAGGTAATCGAAAGGCAAGAGAATCATCGGGGATTACCTGATATTAAAGATTAGTATTAGTATCACGGCGATTTGAATCAACCTGTATTACCTTACATCTAACTTTATTAGAATATTTTAGTAAAGGAATCTTTTATTTAGCTTAAGTGACATAATTGTAATGTTTTCTTGACTTAGTTCTCGGCTGGAAAAAATCTTAGGGTCTTTTAAAAAATAGTCGAGAAGGTTCTGTCTTTGCCCTTGAATATCTGCAAATCGTTAGACTTTCACTTCTTCTCCTAGGCCCAGTCTCCTGACTTTTTTTCCGACCAACACAAATGGTAACTCTATACTTGTTTGTAAAGTGCACTCGATCATTTCGCTATTGGAATGCCCTATGTAAATCAATAATTTTATCATCATCATTAGATCATAACTATTATTATTATTATTATTATTATTATTATTATCATTATTCGTGAGGTGTTTTTGAAAGATATATCTGTATGTAATCATAAAATCGGTAACAGTTTGAAGTATGCGAAATTGAGCTTAATATTTCAGCCCTACCTCTGTATCCCAAGTAGTCCTGAACGATGTCTAACATTCTCGTCATCTGGGAGAACAATAAGACTTTGTGACCCCTAAAGAAAGATTTTATATAAATAAGGTCTTCGAGACTTTACCACTAACAAATCGTGATGCAACGTAAAAATAAATTTTTAGAGTTTAGGTTTTAATGTTATGAACGCATGGAATATCTAATATAATTCTACATATCCGTTTACAACGACTACGAAGTCTGTACCGGACAACACTTTTGACAGACCGACCAAACGGGGGTATTAAGATGCTTGTTACATGGCTTCAGTTTTCGATCAGTAAAATGAATAAACAAGAGAAAAGTTAACGAGAAATCGCTCCATTAAATAATGATAAGTGTTGCAACAATAACAAATGCAAGGTGCAACGAAACAATACGAATACGAATACATACCTTTGCTTTAGAAACTTTAATAATTGGTCAATGAGATGGAGTTTGCCTTAAAACAAAAAAGGCAATTATAAAGCAAGAACGGAAATTTTGACATGGTATCTAGTCTTGTACAAACCAAACTTTACGACCATAATCATTGTAGTTTAATACATCATTATATTGGTCTCATATCAACAATACTACTGCTTCACAAGTGAAAAGCTTAAAGGTATATATCACCATTCAAGAAATTTCGTCTTCTTTAAATTTAGGCCTTTCTATACAATTTCCAATAAAAAGTTATGAAAATAGACCAAATCTTCGTCCCGTAATTGAATTTCGAAGCTATTGAAAAAGCCTTTCACTTTGAATATGATGACATGCTAGGAGCAGCCAGTGTGCGCCCATTAAAGCTTGTTTGGAGTAAGATGCCGAAGAGATGCGTTGTATGGAACTGCAGCAATGTTACCGATGAGGGTAGGTACTTCACATATGATTTCCCAATAATCACGGGCATATTTTAGTGCCCTAATCCTAACCCTTAGACTTAGTAAGGACGTAGGTATCAGAATATAAGGCTGTAGTAGTGATTAAGGCACTAAAATATGCCCGTGATTATTGGGAAAATCACATGTGAAGTATTTACGCCGATAAGACCCAAAACATCGCAATTCATGTTATTCACAAAAGTAGTAAGAAGGGACTTCATCAAAATTTAGAGCAGGAGGGCAACTGGATTTGACAAGCGGGCATCCGTTTGTAAGGTCCTGCGGAAATGTTTGAAATTCTACAGTTAGAGAGATGCAATTTCCGGCATTTTGAAGCACATTTTAACATCCAAAAGTTACCATCTCCTTAGATAATTAAATCATGATTTGTTCCATCAGTTAGGTAAAATTAATTAGTTTCACAAAAAAAATTCATAATGTTAAGATGTTTAAAGTAGCCGGGCAAAGTCCTCTTCACAGCCAGTCAATTTGCCTGGTACCCAGCCCTTAATGAAACACATGTGAAGTATTTACGCCGATAAGACCCAAAACATCGCAATTCATGTTATTCCATTTTATGGAGATGTAGGCCGATTGCAATGTCAATGGTTCCCTCTATTTCATCATCAGTCACCAGGCTTCTGGCACTCGGTCATTTGCAAAGTTAGGACTTTTTCAATAGCTTTGAAATTTAATAACAAAACGATTATTTGGTCGATTATCAATATTTTTTTGGAATTTGTTTAGAAAGGCCCATATATTGTAAGAAGACAAAGTTTATTGGAAGGTGATATATACACTTTAATTTGTTTTCTTATTGGTTTTTAGTATATACAGTAAGGGCAATGAATGATGTTGGCAAGTTAGATAAAATTTATTATCTTCGATGAGCATTACAGCTTGGATATCCATAGCATATGCAAGATATATCAACACAGGCAGGAAGAATTCAGGATAGACAATCAACATTTTGATGAAACAGAAGAAAGGTACTGCAGAAGAGCCCTATTGCATGAAAACCAGACAATGGTAGGCCAATCAGGAACAAAATGAAAAGTACACAAGTTGGACAAGAGAAATATTCAGTGTTATGGTACAATAAATAACAGTGGTGAAGATGTCAAATGCGAACTTTATGAGCAGCTCACAATATGAAGTTGACACGGAATTTACTAAACTGAAAACACCAAAACCAGATCGTCAATCTATTAATTCAATCTATTATTATTTGATACACGTGCGTGTTGAGCTAAAATCGGATGTTTGTAAGGACCAACACCAACTAAGTGAAGAAGTGGAAAAAGGAAGTGAGAAAGATAGTTAGACAAGCATTTATACAAATTCCACACACAGCCAAGATGGAGCAGCAGGCACAGCCTTACACAGACAAAATCATTACGAAGAGAGAGCGAGTGGATTATGTCAAGGATTTCAGCAAAAGAAATAAATGAGTGGAATAAAAAACAAGAGATACTTGGTCGAATGCAGGGCTCGAAATTGCGACCGATACAGTCACATTTGCGACTAAATTTTTCCATTTGTGACTAAAGCTTTAACAGCAGTCACAATTGCGTGACCAATCTACATTTCCAATAGGTAATAAAAGTGCCAACCAGAAGTCACCACTACCTTACACAACTTTTTTGAATTTTGCTCCTAAAAATTTCCAACCACTCGCAAAAATGCAAGCATGAAATTGTTTTAATTTCGACCCCTGGAATGCCAATCACATTAGGTTGAAACAACGTTATTATCTACAATATCACAAAGCTAGAATAAGGTTAGAGAAAGAAAACAGCATTTATGGCCAATCTCACAAAAAGGGAGAAGATGCAGCTGAAAGAGAAGAACAAAGACTATAGGATCACAAAAGTAGTAAGAAGGGACTTCATTAAAATTTGGAGCAGGAGGACAACTGGATTTGACAAGCGGGCATCCGTCTGTAAGGCTCCCCGGAAATGTTTGAAATTCTACAGTTGGAGAGATGCAATTTCCTGCATTTTGAAGCACATTTTAACATCCAAAAGTTACCATCTCCTTAGATAATTAAATCATGATTTGTTCCATCAGTTAGGTAAAATTAATTAGTTTCACAAAAAAAAATTCATAATGTTACGATGTTTAAAGTAGCCGGGCAAAGTCCTCTTCACAGCCAGTCAATTTGACTGGTACCCAGCCCTTAATGAAACCCCTGAGCAAGTGGCAAATTTAGAGGTGCCACTGAAGTATCAATTAAAGACAAACAAGAGATACTTTTTAAGACTGAGGTAGAGCAAGATGAACTAATTATTAGTGAAATTTTAAACAAAATTAATGGCCACCTATGGTGCAAAGTATGTACAAAAGCAGCCTTAAAGTTGATAAAGATATTGGCATTGATCTAACAATCAGAAAAAAGATAATAGAAGCTATCAAGACTATAAAAATGAGAAATTCCCTGCTATGCAATACTTAACTAGGAGCTTTTAAGACCGACGCCTAAATAAACCAAGATAGCAGCTAATAAAAACATCAATGAGCCTGCAATCCAGGCTACAGTAAAATGACTTTGTAACTTACCACTTGCATTGATAAGATGATCCCCAAGTTTAAACGGCTCTGGTTCCACGCCTTCAAAGATCAGAGCATAGTCAATGTAGGCACGTATTCACAAACACCTAGTTTTTAAGGTATACTTACTGTACTTAATATAAACTGACACATTGCTCTCTATCAAGATTTGTTTATTGGCGCTTTCAGTAAAACATTGCAAACAGTGTGTTAAACTGCAATGGAAAATAAAATTAAAAGCTTAAAATTCAATGTTGTCCTCCTAATTGCTTTCAAATTAATAAACTATTCTGCTCTTTGCCTCGATATTATCTGAACGGATGTTCGTTCGTCCTGGAAATATACTAGTTGTTTTATCAAAGCTATGTGCCCACGTAATGGCGGCGTGGTTGATGCAGTTGGTAAGTTATCTGTTTTCTAGCACAGTCAAAGACTCCTATTATTGGCACCGGCTTAAGTCAGCAAGAAGGCTTAGAAGGAATTTAGCTGTCTTGATGTCTGATTAGCTAATTTATTAATTAGCATAAACTACAAACGAGCAGTTAATGTACCGTCAAACAAGTAGGGATGATTAACACATTTCCTTAGTTGTACAAGTATGTTCATTAATCTGGTCCTAGTCGTTCCTTCCATGGAGAATGCCCCTAGAAACAAGTTGGAAAACCATATAAGCTATGTTTCTCAGCTAAACTGCAAAATATCAGAGTATATTTTGCAAATATGAACATCAATCTTTTCATACCTAGATCTTTCATCAAAATTGCTTTGTAATACTTCTTTTGTAGCTCAGATAGTCCAGTGTATAAAATAACCTAACCACAAGACAAGGACAGTGATTGATTAGTAGTATCTATCCAAGATCTTTGTAATGTGGATTAAAAGAACTACTAACAGCATGTCAAGAACAGAAGCCGTTCCCTTTCAACAGAAGCTTTGGAATGAGGATTAAAATAACTACTATCAGTATGTCAAGAACAGAAGCTGTTTCCTTCCAACAGAAGCTTTGTAACGTGGATTAAAAGAACTACTAATACTGTGTCAAGGACGGTAGTAGTTAATACATTTCTTCCAACAGGAGCTTTATAATATGGATTAAAATAACAAAAAGGATACAAGTAAAAGACCAAAAAAAGGAGAGAGAGGGGGGGAAAGGGAGGGGATAAAGGGGATAGAAGAAATGAAAGAAGAAAAAAAAGAATAAAGAAATGAAAGAAGAAAGCAACAACCAAAATATAAGTTTTTTTTAAGATTAATGTTATGACAGACGAAATATACTTTAAGAAAAGTAAAACATACACGTCAATTACACGAATATGATTTATATTCTAGAAATGTTCCGGTAATGTCACAACGTCATCCTCAGTAGAACGTTACAAGATAAAACTAATTGTGAAAATTTCGAAACATGTCTAGAATACAAATTATATTTGTATATTTGAAGTGCAAAATTACCTTTGGTGCTTACACGTTGTTATGAAAGTACGTGTAGTATAGCATTCTGTGTGATCAAGAAACTCTAATTCTTACCTCTGACTTCCTAGGAAGATCTGCCATAACCTACAAAAGATTAAAAACAAAGTGTTGGAAGATGGTAGCCAGTTGAATGTAAGGGGCTTTCCAGTATTTTTTTGAAAATCTGCAAACACTAGTACAGTTATATAAATACCTCTGATTTGACTCGCCTGAGAAGAAATGGAGACAGCAATTTCTGCAGTTCAGCGTTTTTACCTAAAATGTAAATAGAATGTAAAGGATGACATCAAGAAAATTAAAATTTGTGAGCATTTGGGATTTGTTGAGCTCATCTGATTTTTTGCCAAAAATCAGATCGTAGGGGGAAAAAGGGTTTACGTTGTATTGTTTCTTTAAAAATAAAAAAAAAAAAACATTTTAGCACATTATTTTGGTTTCGAGTTTGTTGTGTGGTCAAAGAAAATGATACACACGATATTTAACAAATATCCCCATCAATATTCACCTACCCTTTGGGGGATAGTTGTTATAAAAAAAAGGAGATACATCACATGTAAATCACCAGGTCTCGTACAAGAGAAGAAAGATTAAACCTGACCTTTAAAGTACTTTCAAAATTCAAGGATTACGTACTTTTGGAAATGTTTCATCACCATTTTGCACTAATTACTTATCCTAAGCAATGCTATGTCATACGATTTACACAAAAAGCCCAACATTGTTGATTTCTTTTCATTTCTTTTTATATGAATATTAATTTGTTTTTAAGTTCTATATATCCCTAAAATTACTTAATATGCAAAAGCTAATTTGCTTTAGCTTTGCATTAAAAACGTATTATTCATAAAATCATCGAGTGTCCAAAATTCAAGTTTAGATCATTTAAGCTCGAATTTTCAAGGCCTTAAATGTTTATTTTCAAGATCGATCATTTTCAAGGATATTCAAGTCTTGCACTTGTAAGCCCTGGTTCGAAATCAAATTAATACTTATAAAATTTATATAATGATATTCCAAAGCTTGACCTCTGAGATACTAGTTCGCCTGAAAAGATTATTTTAAATTAGCTTTGATGCCTAAAAGCTGCTGATAGTAAAATAATTATAACCTTTTCATAAATTATACTAAAACTAAACAACAAATAATTAACTGATTTGATATCAACTGGTCTATCAAAAAAGTTATATTTTTTCTATTCTACTCGTTTGATTATTTCTAACTTTGATAAAGTAATGTATGTACTAACCTCTCACAAAAGAAGCCTTTAACCTAACCTGAGTTAATGCTGACATCACTGTAATTTTCCACAAACTCTTTGCTTAAATCTTTCTCAAAAATACCAGGCTCCACAAACGAAAGCAACGAATATAGCTGGAAACAACAAAATGGTAAGAAACGCAATAACAATACAGCAAAATTAGTAACATTACGAATGAATGTAAAACCTTTTTATTTATAGGCAAGATACTTATAACTGAACTGATAAAAGAAAACTTATATGAGTTTAATGTTTTAACCACTCAAAAGTTTTCCGCGAAAACGGTAATCATACGTATGCTTTGCCACGCGTTTTCTTTCCTATAAGATTTTTATATATCGCGACATGTATTGTGTCACAGAAATTTTGGCAGGGAGTTTTTTTGCTTTTATTGATAGCAGAATGAGATCAAATAATGCAATATCTCGTTCTTAAAAAGCTTCTTTAAAATAGTACGAGCTTTAAATTATACATTTAAAGTCAAACTGTTTTCAACACGTCTTACGTTTCCAAATGAAACTTTCACTATAGCCTTACTGTATTACTGGGTTAAAGCAAACAACAGGTCAAAAGTCTCTGATAATTAAATGATTTTTAAAACAACTAGGATGGCAAAACGCTGATGCGAAACTGTGCAGTGAAAAAGTAAATACAACAAAGCTCTCTGCACGTTGGAAAGCATTGAACTCAGCACATGTACGTATACAGGTACATGGAATGGTACGTAATATAAGTACATGGAATGGTACGTATTATAGGCACGTAAATAGGTATGTATTATAGGTACTTACGTGTATAGGAACGTATAATAGGTACGTGTACGTGTATAGGTACATATTATAGGTACGTGTATAGGTAAGTATCATAGGTGCGTATATAGGTACGTGATATAGTTACGTGTATTGGCAAGTATTTAAAGGTACTTGTTGCAAAAATTAGAATGCGAAAAGATCTTTTCTCGAGTTCACAGGACTTGTATAGCTCGCAGCAAAAATGTTAAAATTAAGGATGTACCTAAAAATAGTTGAAAAATCAAAAGAAGACAAGTTACATGTAAAAAGAACTTCACTCTTAAATGATAACAACTGAAAAGAAACCTAAAATAGCAAATATACCTCTTTCAGATTGTTTTGAACCGGAGTACCAGTTAGAAGTATGGAAAATTCCCTTCGAAACTAGAAAAACAAAAGCATTTTAAACTAAAAATAATCACGAAGCTCACATAATACACAAAACCCTACAAAAATTGCAATAAAAATAGGTTAAAATATCACATTAACAAAAACAAAACAAAATTATTATATGAATCTTAGTTAGAGAATAAATGTCTCATCAAAAAATGATTCACATATTAATTTAAAATAAAATGGTCACACTTCATAGAAATGCAACAAAAGAATTACTCAGTTATTAATTATATACATATAGTTACTTATTAATTTGATCTTTCTTGAATCCAGTATACTGTAGGTTTTACATGCCTGGTCTAATTCCTGATGCAGAAGGGATTTTGTGTTCTTCAACCTGTGTGCCTCGTCAACAACTAAAACTTTCCAAGAAAACCTAAAGAGAAGTAACGTTTTTAAAGGTGAGAGTTACCTAATAAAAAAAATTGATTGATTCAGAATTTTCATGTGGAAAATTTGGCATACATCCTAGAAGTCAGTTTCCAGCATCTTCAAAATTCAGTTAATCAATATCGGAATCAAAGGGAGAACGTTCAAAATCTAGTAAAGTGAATCTGGAAACTCCAGGAAAGAGAAATCAGCACCAATTAACATATATTCAGAATTTGGTCAAAAGATTTAAACCAACTCAGCCAAGAGCATCCAGAGTTCAGCTAACGAATTCAATATCCATTCAAAAACCAAATCCGGTCAAATTAATTAAACTAGTAGAAATAGTGTGGAAACCATTCAAGAGCATTCAAAAACTGACTTAAGGAAAAGAAAGTAAAGTCATGAGAAATAAAACTCTTCTTAAATTTTTATTTTAAACATATACAAGTTTTCCCCTTAGAGCTTTTCAAAACCTGTTTACAAGTACATACAGTTGAGGTCAGAAATTTGAGGATCTTAGAATCCAGTCAATGGAATCTAGAATCCAGCAAAGGAAATTTAAAATCCAGTCAAGGAAATCTAGAATGCAATCTGAAGGAAATCTATAATGCAGTGAAAGAAATTTAAAACTCACTCAAGCCTATAATCCAATCAAGGAAATCAAGAGTCCAAACAAGGAAATCCAAAATCCATTTAAGGAAACCCAGGATTTAGTCAAGGAAATCCAGAATTGAAACAAGGAAATACAAAATCCATTCAAGGAAACCTAGAATCCAGTGAAGGAAACCTAAAACCCAGTCAAGGGAACCTAAAATCCAGTCAAAGAAACCTACAGTAGAATGCAATGAAGGACATCCAGAATCCAAACAAGGAAATCCAAAATCCAGTCAAAGAAACTGAAACCTGCAGTAGAATCCAGTCAATGATAGCCAGAATCCAATCAAAGAAAGCCAAAATCCAGTCAATGAGATCTAGAATCTAATCAAGAAAACCTAAAATCTAACCAAGGAGATCTAGAATCCAGTCAGGGAAATCTAGAATTCAATCAAGGAAATCCAGAATCCAGTCAAAAATCTCTTGAATCCAACAAAGAAAATCTAGAATCCAAGCAAGGAATCCTAAAATCTAGTCAAGGAAATCCAGAATCCAGTGAAAAAACACTATAGTCCAACCAAGAAAATCAATAATCCAGTCAAGAAAATCCAAATCTAGTAAAGGAAATCCAAAATCTATTCAAGGTAACTTAGAATCCAGTCAAGGACATCCAAAATTCAGTGAAGGAAATCTAGAATCCAGTCAAGGGAATCCAGACAAGGAAACCTACAATCCAGTAAAGGAAATCCAAAACTCAGCGTAGATAGAAAATCCAAAATCCAGTAAATAATCTTAGAATACAGTAAAGGACGTCTAGAATCCAGTCAATAAACTCTGTAATGCTAAATCCTTTTGAGCCTAGTGGCCCATGGAGCCGGTGCTTATCTCTGGTTTCTGTAGTGTTAAGCGGATGAGAGTCTTTGACTCCCCCACGACAGGACACTAATCCATCACAGGTTAGCTCCCAGCAGACGATGGTACTCATTTACCTACCCCGGGAGGATGGAAATCTGAGTTGGCTTAGGCGGAAAAGAAGGCCACACAAATATTCAAATCTTGGCAAAGTGCCGGGATCGAACTTGGGACCGTGTGGTTGGAAAGCAGAGATCTTACCAACTGCGCCAATCCAGTCATTGAAATCCAATTTAAGTAATTCCAAAATCTAGTCAAGGAAACCTAGAATCCAGTAATAAAACCTATAATCCTGTCAAGAAAATCCAAAATTCAGTCAAGGAAATCTAGAATTCAGTCAAGGACATCAAGAGTCCAGTTAAGGAAATCCGGAATCCAATCCTGAAAGTAAATACAAAATCCAGTCAAAGAATCCCAGAATCCTGCCAAATAAATCCAAAACCCATTTATCATTATGGGAATTGTAAATGCAGCCAAGGTCATTTAGAATCGGATTTTAATTAAGACCACAAAAATGCTGTTAAGAAAATCCAGTTATGACTATCCAGAATCCAATCACGGGAACTAAGATTTCAGGAAAAGAATTAAATCTTGAGAATCCAAAACCCTAACAAAGGGAATCTAGAATTGAATAAAAGTATCCAGAATCCAAAATTCAAACAAGATAAGGTCTAAAGTGCTGGCAACTGGCAAAGTGTACTTTCTACTTTGAAAGATTTTGCTAGCCAATATCATTACTTTGAGAGCCAAGTTATGCAATGATGATTATTATCAGGTCAAAACTTCGGCTCCTTTTCAAAAAAAAGCTTTAAATATTTACTTTATAGAAAACACAGCAACAGCATCTGAAATTCTTGTCAAGGAAATCGAGAATCTAGTCAAAGAATTTCGGAACCCAGTTAATGGCATATGAAATCTTATCCAAAAAATCAGTTAAAAATAGAATTCAATGACGTTGAATATTGTGAATTATAATCTCCCTTTTGCTAACAACGTGAGCTTCTTTGATGAATCATGATCAATCTCGGGTTGTATACAGATATGAACAAAAAATGTTCAGATACTGTAAGTTAAAAAATATAGGCACTTCAGTTGAAAGCTAGGAAAACATTTCATTCATTTTAATGCGTTCTTCTACTTTTGATAAAAAGCCCTTTTATTTTGATCTTAGCGACCACCTTGGTAAATTTTGGAGCCGGATGACTTCTTGGAAATAAAGTTAATTTCATACCCTGAAAGTGATGGAAGAACTTGGCAGTTGAGGACCCAGGGTTCATACACTGAGAATGAGGAATGAAATTCAATGACTTATCCATAATCAAATGTCATTTTAAATGACCCAGAAATATCAAGAAATCAAACAACCAAGTCTGACACAACCACCTACACACACTTTAATCCAACTTAAAATAAATGGGAAGAATACCTTATGAACACTGTTAAGGACAACGTGAAACGAGATCAATTGATGAAAGAGCAAAAAACTAAAACTTGATAAATGTAGTGCAAATTCATTGCATGTCAATTAAATTTTTCACTGATACTTTGTGTATGTGCACAGAGCATAATAGAACAAATGACTTAAATTGAATAACAACTACAGTTTTCATTAGTAGCCAGGACCAGGGTACTGGAACCCGTTGGCTTTTATCAATGCATCCGTGTACTTTCATAAAACCTCCAGTCTAAGAAACAAGTGCCCACTACATTAAGTAAGGTGACCTTGTAATTCAAATGTTAATGAAAACCCTGAACAATGATGTTTCCTTGGCACATTAGCACTACATTATATAAAAATGTTTTTCAACAAAAACCATAGAACAAGAAAAGATAAAGTCCCATTAACTTTTCTATGATCTCGGCCGTTTTCAATTCCATGAACTTTTCAAGACCAGGGAAAAGAATTTGCAAATGCCATAACTTTTCATTATAGTGTGAACCCTGTTACAGCAAATTGAAAACACGAGAAATCGAATGCTGAAGATTAATTCTTAAGATTTAAGTAATGTTTAGCATTGAACACTGCATGAAGTTTTGGCCTAGATCAATTAAATTACATGAGAAAGTACTAACAAAAATATTATATAGCACTGAAAAACGAAAACTGATACTCTTGTTGATGTACTCACTTTTTGAGAAATGAAGCATCTTTTAAGCAGATCTGCATTGTAGAAAAAGCGATTATAATTAACTCTAAAATGTTCAAATTAATTTTATAAATCTCCTGAAGAAATTAGATCTGTTTATTGCTGTACATATTATTAGATTTAACTATAATATTTCTTTGTATTAAATTAATTCTTGATGTACCTCATAGGTTGTCAGCAACACTGTAAAGGGCAATTTCGCTTTTGACCAGCCACAGCCCTGAAAAATAACTTTACATATAAAAATAACAAAACCTTAAAAAATAAATAAATTTAATTTGCAAGCATGGAATTCAAACTTTTGCCAGATTTGCTGAATATCAGATTTTCAATTGTTGTAATTGGTTTGTTTTATGGTTTGAAAATTTTGGAGCGAAAATATAAAGATTACAGACTAATTGCGTTGATAAGAAAACTTCAAGATGGCTATTCAGTGCTTCTCAATCGGGATGGCAGCGAGAGAAAACATTTCAAATGCTGGTTGAGTTCTTCTAATGACTTGTTAAAACATTGAACTTAGTCTAACTTCCAAAAGGACATGCTGATAAAGTCGAAAACAATTAAGGTATTTGCTGATTTTAATTTGCAATTTAATTTCAGCTTTTGGAATATTTCATTAAAAGCTTCGTTTCGCATTTGTTTAATTGGATATTACGTAATTTTCTTTGCGTTTATTTTTAAGAGTTCTGTCATTTTAAAATCATTTTCCATGAATAACTTTTTGTTATTTGGTTATTCACCCATCATGACCACTTTCTACCTACCTTTTCTTATTCTAACTTCTACCACCATTTTCTACTTACCTCTTCTTATTAACTGTACTTATATTTTTCTACTATTTTTTACCCTGTTTTCTCTCCTTCATATGGTCTTACCATCTAGTTATATCTCAACACAATTTTATTTTCTTTTTCTTTTTTAATTTAGAATATCCCAAGATTTGAACTACTGATTTTTGGATTTGTTTGGATGGGTACAAAGGTATGTTAGGAGTTTTAAGAAAGAGGGGGATAGATGTGTGTTGTCTGCAAGAAGTCAGGTGGAGAGGTCAAGGAGTGTGGTTTATGGGTGTGAAAGGTAGGAGATATAAGTTGTGGTGGTCTGGGACTAGTGATGGTACAGGAGGTGTGGGAGTTTTGGTGAAGAGGGAGTTAATTGAGAAGCTTGTAGACGTGAGAAGGAAAAGGGATAGAGTGATGACAGTAGTGTTGGCATTTGTGGAAGAAGTGGTGAGAATCATATGTGTGTATGGTCCACAAAGTGGCAGGATGAGTGCGGGAAAGAATATTTTATGATGAATTGAGGAGTGAGTGGCAACTTCACAGTGTGGGTGAGCTAGTATTGGTTATGGGCAATTTTAATAGCCATGTTAACTTAGTAAACGGATTGACGATTATGAGGGTGTGCATGGAGGGAATGGAAATGGGGAGAGAAACATGGAAGGAAAGATGTCAGAATTTTGAAATCAAAAGGAGTTATGTGTTCAAACACAAAGAGGAGAAGAGGAAACTAACGTACATTGCTGGGGAGATTAGGACTGAGATTGACTGGTGGGAAAGGGACTGAGGCAAATAAGGCAAGATTATAAGAACACGAAAAATCGAGCAAAGAAGGTGATCTCAAAAGCAATGAAGGAGGTGGCGAAAAGGGAGCTGAGAGAGCTGAGTAAGAATCTGAACAAGGTGTTTGAGCTCGTGAAGTCTGTGAAATAAAAATGGGAAAGATGTTGAGACAGGAAGATGCATGAGAGGTATTGATGGTACAGTAGGTTGAATTTCAGTGAGAAAGATAGAGGAAAAGTATGGAAAGAGCACATGGAAAGAATCACAAATGAAGAAAAAGGATGGGATCAGAATGTTAAGGCAGAATTGGTGGAAGGACCAATTGCAAAGAGTTAGTCGGGAAGAAGTGGTGAATGTGATAAGGGAAATGAAAGCATGAAAGGCTGCTGGAAGTAAGTGTGGAAATGATAGCGGCAAGTGAGGATGGGGATTGGTGTGATGGTGGAGCTGTGTCAAGGTGTTTTGGATGGAAGAGGAATGCCGAATGAGTGGGCGCTGAGTGTCATGGTACCGACATGCAATGAGTTGTGAGGCATATTGGGAAGTGAAGTTGCTTGAACATGCAATGAAAATTGTAGAAAAGATTCTGGAGAAGAGATTGCAGCGTGTGGTAAAAGTGAATAAAATGCAATTTGGCTTTATGCCAGGGAAAGGAACAATAGATGCAGTGTTTATTTTGAGAAGATTGCAAATTAAAGGAGTATTTGGAGAAAGAGGAAAGGTTGTATTTGTGCTTTGTTGACAAGCATATGACAGGGTTCTGAGAAAGGTAGTGTAGTGGGCACTGAGGAAGAGAGGTGTTCCAGAGGTAATGGTGAGAGCAGTGATAAGTCTGTGTGAAGGTTCGAAAACCAGATTTAGAGTTGGGCAAGAGCTGTCAGAAGAGTTTGAGGTGAAAGTTTGTGTGCACCAGGGATCTGCATTGTCACCAGTGCTTTTTGCTATTGTGGTTGATGTGGTTACTGAGAGTGTGAGAAGTGGTTCAATGAGTGAGATGTTGTATGCAGATGACTTGATTTTGATGAGAAAAGCGATGGAGGGACTGAGAGGGTTCTGGAAATGGAAGGATGCATTTGAGAGCAAGGGGCTGAAGGTGAACCTCGGGAAGATAAAAGTGTTAGTGAGTGGTGCAGAAGGTTCAAAGAGTGTAAATAAAATAGATCCATGTGGCATTTCTGGGAAGCGAGTAATGGCAAATTCAGTGTTGTGTGTGAAATGTGGGAAATGGATACATGGTAGATGAGCGAAAGTAAAGAGAGTGACCGTGAGGTTGGGGATAGATGTTGTGTGTGGAAGATGCAACAATCAGGCTAAAGGTTTTGTGGGATCTGTGAAGGAACTGTGTGAAGAGGTAGAATTGATGAGAGGTTTCTGCTATTTGGGAGATACAGTAGAGTGAATGCAAGTGGTGGTTGTGAGGCAGCAGTAACAGCAAGAACGAGAATTGGTTGGGTAACGTTCAAGGGAATGTGGAGAGCTGCTGAACTCAAAAAGGTTCTCGCTGCAGATGAAAGTCCAAGAATGATTTATTGAAGTTGTGTGAGAGCAGCGATGTTATATGGGAGTGAGACATGGTGTTTGAGGGAGAATGAGATGGCAATTTTGAGAGGACTGAGAGAGCAATGGTGAGAGCAATGTATGGTGCGAAACTGGTGGAGAGAAGGAGGACAGAGGACCTAATGGAGATGTTGGAATTGAAGGAAACAGTGGTTCAGATGACAAAGGCGAATGGAGTAAGATGGTATGAGCATGTGTTAACGAGGGATAATGGCCATGGCCATGGCCAAGGTAGGAATTGGATTTTGAAGTGAAGGGAAAGAGGAAGCCAGGACGACCGAGGACGACATGGAGATCACAAGTGGAGTAGGAGAGGAGTGTTGGTTTGAAGAAGGAGGATGCAATGAATTAAGCAAGATGGAGAGTGGGAGTGTGAGAGGTTGCTGCAAGAGTGGTGTAAATCCTGCCACCCTCGTTTATGGGAATAAAACAGGATCAAAACTGGATTGATAATGATGATGATGGTAGTTACCAGTCTCCCATGTTGATCACTTGTTTCCAAAGTTTAAAATATGGAAGTTTATTACTTTAACAAAAAAATCTTTCTCTAATTTTATTTTGCAATCAAGAGGGCAGTAACTAGAAGTATTTCTAAAGAAAAACGCTAGTGATAAATAATATGTAAAACAATTATTATTTATACTCTTTTCTAAAACCATTTCATTGGGTACAGTATCATTACTTTAGTGAAAAAATTCTTGACCCAAAACACTAATATCACGGCGTGTCATATTAATAGCTCCTCTTATAGATAAAAAAATTTATATGGCCTCAACATCTTACCTGATTGTTGATGCAATCTTTCAAGGATAATTTGATTTCTTCTCTGCTTTCTTTGTCTCCAGTAAAAACAAGAACCTTCAGCACTGGTGCATATCTAGAAAACACCATCCATTCAGCTATTTCAAAATCTGAGTGGTACAGTAAATACAACATTTAAATTATACAACACTGTGCTAATTACGTCCATTGTAAACTAAGTTATATGTCAACAATACACTAGTTTGTTAAGGTTCCATTATCATGCTAATTACTATTAGATTGGTCAGTAGAACAACATACAGTATATATTGCCCACTTTATATTAATTTTTGAAAATAAATCACCTAAAGTAACAAAACTCAATATTCCATTAGGCTGGAGAATCTATATTGGAGTTACATTTCCACAAATTATTATGGTTGTTTCTTTAATTTAATCATGATGAAAACAAAAAATTTAAGAAATAATTTTATACACATTAATTATTTTAATTGCCAGTTAATGTTGCTTGACTCTGTTCAAAAGAACAGCTACAAAACAACAAAACAGCTGCGAAACAACAAAATAGCTGTAAAATAGCAAAAGAACTGCGAAACAACAACTGCAGTAATCCTAACTCAAGCTCAGTTTTCAATCCAAACCTTAACCCTAACTCTAACGCTAGGGTTTGATTTCTGGCCAGACCAACACTCAGGGTCTTAAAATAATTGAGGAGAAAGTGCTGCCTTTGCTCTAACATCTGAAAAAAGTTACGACTTTCACACCTTCTAGGATAAGGGCGTTAAACTGTAGGCCCAGGTGTAAGATCCTCGTAAGGGAACTCAAGTCCTATTATCTCTACTCCTTGGAACCTTACTAGGTTCCTAAATGTTCTAAAAACAAAACAAAACAAAACAAACCTATAATTCTAAGTTGCACTGGTGTTTTGCAACTGCTTCACTTTTTTGCAGCTGTTTCACTGTTTAGTACTCAGGAAGATTTAACTTATACTTCTTAACGTATATAATTTTATGCAAACAATTAGTTCATTTGTTGCTTTCATAACTTTATATGCTAACTAGCATCTATACTTTGAAATAGGTACATTTAATTCTTTCAGCTGGCCACAGATAGCTACATCGTTTCAAACCTAGTGGCCCATGGAGCCGGTGCTTATCTCCGGTTTCTGTAGTGTTAAGTGGATGAGAACCTTTAACTCCCCCTCGACAGGACACTAATCCATTAGAGGGCATAGTTGGTAAGATCTCTGCTTTCTAACCACAAGGTCCAAAGTTCGATCCTGGCACTTTACCGAGATTTGAATACATTTGTGTGGCCTTCTTTTCTGCCTAAGCCAACTCAGCTTTCTATCCTTTTGGGGCAGGTAAATGAGTATTGGTCAGCATTTGCTGGGAGCTAACCTGCAGGGATCAGCTACAGAAAAAACCTATTAAATACTTGTTTAAAAGAATCTTGATTAAAATTAATCTTCCAACCTTTTAAGTTCTGTTTCCCAATTTTTTAAAACTGAAAGCGGGCAAAGGACAAGAAATGGGCCATTCTTCATTTCAACACTATTTTTCAAAGTCAAAAACGAAATTGTCTGAAAACAAAGCAATGAAATAATTAATATACAGTATAAACTTTATGCACTATACTTTTTAAAATTTTATAATATAAATTATATTATGACAAGGTCATGCTTTTAATACAGTGTGACCAGGAAAACCATGAACAGCTAAAATATGTCAGGAATGTTTATTATCTTCTAACCAATTACATTTGAGGATTTCAGACGTTAAAACCACAAACAGAACATCATTAGTCAAGTTGCCGAACTCTGCAGCATGAGAAATGGGTTTTTGTCATTCCATTGATCAGAAAAAATTAACATTCCTGATATATTTTTTGTTTTCATGGTTTTCCTGGTTACACTGTAATTATTTATTTAATAGAACTTTTATGATAACAATGAAATTATAAAATTAAACAAAATAAATTATATACTAGATGCTTTGGGGCAGTGATTAATATGCAAATTTAAAGTTAAGTTCCAGAACTAGATATTTACCTCCAAATATTACTAGCATTTGAAATTCAGGTTTGTCATGACACAATTTGAAATAGGCAGTAAAAGTGGATGGAAAAGGAGCCTGCATTTTACAGGGGGAGTATCAACTAGGCCATATAGTCTGTTCCAATAACATAATCATGCAAAACTTGAAAAATTTATAGAATTATACAAAATTTTAAAGTTTTAAAAATTTTGTGAATAATATTTGGAAAAACAAACTGAGGGATGGACTGGTAAGTATAAATTAAGATATAATTAAAATTTATAACTTCACTGCAAGTAAAACTGGGAACTAAATTATTTTTGACAGTAATTAGTACATGTCTGATATTTGTTTTAAATTAGAACTTTCAAACCTGAATCGTTTTGCCTAACCCCATTTCATCACCCAGAATGCATCCATTCCCGCGGTCACTACACGACTTCATCCAAACCACCCCATATAGTTGATATTTGCGCAAAGTGATTCCTTGAAGACCGAGTTCCTTGAGATGATCTTGGCTCAGCGTAATTTCAGCTACAGATTCTTTCAAAGCACTCACTTTCTTCCTTATTTGATCCATCCTTTAAAAGGAAATTGCTTGACCGTTCAAACTCAGCTCCATATTTTTAACTGGTGGAGAGCTACGAGATGATGTCAGGCGTAAACAAAAGAAAAGTTGTAATCGATTTCTGATCGTCTCATGTTCGGTAGGTGCATTCATGCATTCGTTAAATGGTCGTTAGGAATGCTCTTATTCGGCTACCAATAAAAGACGTTGAATATTTCGGTGTTCGGTACATGACTTCGGCAAACCAGCACATGTGGTTGATCACGTGTACAGTATATTAATCAATGAACAACAGTCAAAATACAAAAATACAACAACTCTCCCGTTGGATATGAGATGATAAATAGCCAACGAGGGGCGTAGCGTCGAGTTGGCTATAATCATCTTATAGTCATAACCAACAAGCGCGAATGGATTAATTGTTTTATTAAATTTCATGTGTTTCACCGAACCCTTTGTTAGGTTCCATGTACGGTCATTCAGTATATATATATACATATATATATATAGAGGATATTACATGGCCGCGCG
>JAOBRB020260229.1:0-11501 GCA_027575285.2 Zoanthus pulchellus | reverse complement strand
TTTCCAAAACGCGACGTGACAGATATATTGACGAAAAGGTAAACCTAGACTCGGGCCCCCTACGGGGGTAGCCCGAGAAATAATATATATACAAGTGATTGGAACTGTTAGGAAAGCAATTCAAAAAATGTAAAAACCCGTGATAACGGCGACTCTTGTGTAGCACTCTTATCAAGTGAGCCTAGTGCTACAACTAGAAGAGCGGGTTGATATATTCTTCATTGCCACTATGAATTTGCACCGCGGTTCAAACGACGTTAAAATAAACGATCTTCGAACATTGTGGCTCGCACAATGATTGAGCTACATTCCTAGACAAAAATAAGTGAAATACTCTACACAAACTTGGTTACTGGAAGCAAAAACATTCCAATTTTTTGTACTTGTTGGACAAGTAACATTTGGAAGGGGGTGCAAAAGTGTTTTGGATTGTAGTTTTAGGTCAGCAACATAAATGAGATAAAGCAAACTAACTGTGGTTTATAGTAGCATTCAACTCATCTCACCTCGGAGCGCTCTTTGAAGTTCTGTGCTGTTTAAGACTGCTCAAGGGTATTTTACTTTCCACGGTACTACTTCTATTAGATTTTCGCCTTGCATGCCTCCTTTCTTTGCGGTCTACATGTGGGTGCTCGACTCTTTGGCGATTATATTCTAACCTCACGAGGTCTGTCCGAGCTGTATTAGGAGGATGCAAAGGAACTGGGGAATGGGAGGGACCTTGAAAATCAGCACTACGAGTGGTTGTTTTTTCTCTTCTTGTTGCATCACGGCGAACCTTTTCTGTGATATGCCAGAGCAGTGGTTAAAAAGTTAAAGCAATGCAATATTTTTTTTCTCTGTCAGCACAACAGCTATCCAAATGCCTACCAATACAACTACTACTACTAAACTACAAGAAACTACTAAATAGCAGAGAGAACTTTTTGATGATCGCAAACATTTAAATATCTAAGATAATGGATCTGGACAGAAAGACTCACGGGCGCGCCAAACCTTCAGGACCAGAAAATTACTTTTCCACAGATGGTTCAAGTACTGAAGAAGCCGACATCGTTCGTACCACAATACTAACATACTGGAAATATCGGCAGTTAAGTCATTGGTTTGTAGCCAAAATGTTATGTCTTTTTCTTTGTTTTTCCCTCCTCGACTTATTTCGATAGATTGGCTTCCTTGAGTAGACATTATAAGATTTTCTTGTTAGTTTAGAAATGGCAGAAAGTAGAATTTGTTTCAATACATGTATCATAAACAATGTACATAACTTGTTACTCAGTGACAAATTACAAAATCGCGATTTTTTGGGAGTTAAAGGAATCGACATCGCCTTAAGAAAACTAATGGACGTTAATATGTTAACATTGTAACTTCCTTAAACGTGCACGCTTAAACAAGAGGCTTTGTGTGCACCTTTGTTATATAATTGTCATTCGGGTTGTTCAAAGAATCAAGAACAAACTCTCAGTGTACATAAGATGGATGGCAGCACTGAAAGTTGTAGAAGTTTTCTTTTAGCTAATTCGAACGGATTTAAAATATCTGAGACAAATTCCTGTTAATCGCTACGGAACCTTATAATTTCTTAAGTTCTTTCAATTAATGGAAATATAGCAAGGATTTCTAGAGAACTTCAGAGTTGTAAGCTACGTAAAAGATACGCTTCGGGTAAACAGATTTAACTGATACTAATTTCTTCTATCATAAGTCAAGCTTTGGTGTTCATATGAGTAAAGCATGTTTTTGAAATGTCTTGTCATTTTTATATTACAGGCCTACCAATGCACAACTAGTCGTTCTCAAAAATCAAGCCGATATCGCGGTTGTGTTTGTGGAGATGCTGGGGTTATGTTGCTAGCAAATGCGCGGTAACACTGCAAATGATAATGATAGTAATTGAGGAAATGACCGTTGCAGCACAAAAACAAACAAACAATAAACTTCCTTTGAGAAGCATTAGCGAGCTCTAGAAAAGGAAGGGGAATGTGTCCCGGTAGTTTGCTTATTAATTTGAATTTAATTAATCTGACAAAAAATTGTTTAGTGAAGCCGAAATGAATTTACCGGTATTTAACAATTGTTTGCAATATCGATCATACCCAGTATCACATTCCCACTACTAAATACCTAGTCATGATGCCTAGAATTATAATTAATAATTTACAGGAAGCGAGATGGAACAACTATATAAAGGCCTTTGTGTCGGTACCATATTTATCCATCTGCGCTAGACGTATCGTGAAAAACCACGTTTCGATTAGCTACCTGTAGAGGCTGGTGCTATTCCCCAACAGGACAGAAAATTGGGTTAACTTTGTTCAATGGGGTCCTAGGAAAATTATCGAGGGAGCAAAGAAGGAACCCGGCAACTTGTGGTTTAAAGTGAGACAGCGCTCCAACCATTAATCAGCTACTAAGCTAAGAATGAAATGTTCCACTCGGTGAATCGAGTAGATATCAATTTCCCAAACAAAATTTTCACAGGTAATTAACTACTATGTTCTGGAAAGATTATTTGTTTCTTAAAATACTTTATCGGCATTTAAACGTTATGGCGTCGTTTTTATTTAAAAGGGATATTTACAATCTCCGTAAAAAATTCATAGCATATCTTATGCTTGGCACAGTTCCTTTAAAAACATTAATTCTTTCCTTTCTTTAAGCTATTTGTAAATGTATCAAGTAATGCTTCAACAACAGGCTCAAAAACTCAATTTCTTTCATACCCATGCTAAAATGTAGTGCCTTACGATAATATTTTGATGAGAAAATACTGATACTATCTTTAGCACACTGAGGAGATCATACTGTGTGTATTGATTAGAATCAAAAGCATGTTGCATACTCTTGTTAATGGTTTCCATTCACATTAGTGCGATAATGTCACAATGTTACACCATCTTGCATATACATGTAACTACTGATTTGGACATGTAATTCTCCAACCTTGTACTATTATGGTATATGCGAAAAAATTTTCTCGTAACAACCTAATTGAAAATTCCTAGGGTACATTTTTCAATATTTTTATATCATAGAGGGATTTAGTTTCAGTGAAGGAAAAAGAGGTCATATCCAAGATGCACTCTTATTATGGTTTTTCTGATATGCCATCAACAACTTCTCTGACCCTTGTTGCTGTCACTGGAGACATCCTTCCATTATCGGACAAATTAAACTTGCACAGTATACTAGCTACCGGTACCTTTCTTAAATATGGACTGGTTCGACTCATCATTGGCCGCCAAAAGCCACTGTAACTTCCGGTGTAATAATGTACTGTAATTAGGCCAAGATTATCTGGAAGAGACGTGATTCTACCCAAGCAAGGTTGGCCTTTAATGTAGAGTTTCTCGGGTACCTTTATAGCCACGTAGTCGCCCTCAAGAAGAGTTTTTATATTTTCTGGTTCAATCAGTCTTTGTGTTTTTGGATGTGAATCTGTCGTGAGTATTACATTTCGTGGGTTGTCAGCCATTCGCATTTCATTTGTCTTTGATGTGATGTCCTTGAGATCAGTAAAGTAATAAGGTTTCTTTTGAGATCTCAGTTCAAGATGACCTTCAGTTTTTTCTTCAACATCTCCAATTACAGCTTTTTCCTTTCTCTCTTCTGTTTCGGGACTAATCAATTTGCGATTTACACGTTTTGACTTATCCATTCTCTTTCTTCTCGGACTTTCAGTTTCCAAACATTTTCTAACTGCTTTCTCTTTCTCATCCAATTTTTGAACTTTTGCTCTACTTTTCTTTTTATCAGTACAACTATTAGCAGTAGCAGGGTATTGTTTTCGACTCCGAACATCACCATTCCCCCGAACACTCTGTTTTCCCGAATGTCTCTCTTGATGCCTTCGCTTTGATGAAATGGGTTTTTGCTCCATTACCTGAGTTTTTCTTTCAAAGATAAACCTCGTTGCTTTCTGCCCTCTCAAAAGTCCCTCTGATTCAACAGAACGGGAAAAGTGTCCAGGGCGTGAAGCAGCTTGGATGATGGGTGGCAGGCGCACCCTTTTTCTTTCTTCGTTCCTACACAATACTGGTTCCTCCTCTTCCACTATTACCACCCCTGACAAGGCAATAGGGAATGGATATCAACACACAAGCAAACACAAATTTGTCTTGGTCAGTTTTGATACTCCATAAATTCTAAATAATCCATTATTAAAAGGTATACCATGGCACCAAAACTGAATAGATAACTAACTGTTAAAACAAATCGCATTCAAACGGTGAATTTCATTTTGTTTTTGACAATTTCCTTGGTCTTAACACGGGACTCTCAGATTTCAACAATAAAAATGTTGGTTGTTTAGAACAAACATACATGTGCCTTTTTACAGCTTGAATGCAGTTAGAACCTTTCCTTGTTGTACAATGTCAAAAAACTGATATCCAGTCCCGTATACCTTTTCAGGGATAGAACAGTATGCAATAAATATATTATGCATTCTTTATTATTGTTTATAAGTACATTAATTAAAACATAACAACTGTAAGCTATTGTTGGCAATATTAACACTGACTTCATACATGTACATGTATATCACTATAGATACAATTAATGACAAACAATATAGTTACATATATAAATGACAATTTGTAAATCAAAACCTCGGTATTAAGGCACCACTAATATTAAGCCAAAACTATCAATACACGGCTACTATGAGTCTTAACAACAGTTATAATTATTATCATTCAAACTTAACAAATTAATTTGTACGACCTGCTGTTTTGACTATCTCAATTTAATTTTTCATTTTCCCAACAACGTAGCATTTATCACCTCAAATATCAATGTTTCTTTTTTAGAATACGTAAAACACAAAATACAACTAAAATAAATCGTTTCCAATACAAGACAGGAAACAAGTACTAACTTCTCCAATCCTGATCTCCTATTCCAAATGATTCCTCACTAGCTGAAGCAGAGGGAGTTCTCCCTGTTGGTTGGTTGACAATTACGCAGATCATCAATCATTCAACAGTAAATCACTAATGAATCACTATTATACTGTACTGAAGCTAACATCAACTTCACGATTACTTACAATATAATTTATACGTATATAAAGTGATATTCAATCATTATTACATACACATATGAGTGTTATATTCAAAAATACGTCACTCGTTCATTTCATATGAAAT
This sequence comes from Zoanthus pulchellus, assembly GCA_027575285.2. Taxonomy (NCBI): domain Eukaryota; kingdom Metazoa; phylum Cnidaria; class Anthozoa; order Zoantharia; family Zoanthidae; genus Zoanthus; species Zoanthus pulchellus. The sequence goes on along the minus strand of JAOBRB020260229.1, from coordinate 6,348 downwards.
TACAATCGGGATACGAGTAATATATTTTTCATTATCTCACTATAGTGAAGATATCGTTGACGTTATTCCTTTGTTTTCCCGTCTTTTTTGTTGAGTTTTTTCTATTTACTAAACACTCGTTTCTATGTAATAAAAAGAAAATAACACGTTGGTTTGAACATAGGAGGTTTTCTTTTCGTGGAAAAAAATATCACTCGTTCGCTTGTAAAATATTTACCACTCGAAGACAAACTTCATATGTTCAAGCCAACGTGTAATTTCCTCTACATATGTCATGAATGGAATCCTGTGTTAGTGTTTCTACAGTAACAGATTTACAAACAGATACAGTAAGTTTAACAAACATCAGAGTGAATAACTGACAAATAACGCGGTGGTTACATAGTGAAGACAAGGGAGATAATGTAATAGATAAATGTACGTCATACATGTAAAAACAAAGAGAAATAATTAGGATAGATATGTCTGAGAAAAAAATAAGATTGTTAAAAAATCAAAACGGTTCCATACAAAAGAAGGTTAACAGAATGTGAAACGTTATTTGTAATATCCTAAGGGAATTTAAAGGACCAAAAGCGTGAATCAGTCAACTTTAGTTATTTCTTTATTTTTGATACAATCGTTTACAATATTTGTCTGTAATTGCTGTTGATGACAAAAGGACCAAATACAACAAAATTGAAAAATTAATAGCATGATTAAAGGAATTATTTCAATATTTTTTTCTCACTAAGATGTAAAAATGATAATGAAAATGCTTATCCAACCAGAGTAAATAATATTGTAAAATAAAATAAATCGTTTACTGGAAATATAGACTTTTTCAACATTCACAACGTTGCGGCATTTGTCTACGGCCTTCATCGGGTTACTGATTGTCATGTGACCTAACTAGGTCACGTGACAGGGGGCTTGGAACTTGACTGAGGACCCCTGCCCCAGGTCGACGAAAGGTTGTACCGTACAGTAGCTCTTCATTGCGGTAGAGAGAGGGCTTTTCCACCCTCTCCATATAGCTTCTTTAATACCCCACATCATCTATGTTGAATATATGGCCAGTCTCTAAATGGTGTTGGTATACCGCGGAGCTCTGGGCTGGGGAACTGTTGTTGGGGTGTTGGTGTTGCCTTATCCTCGTTTTCAGTGAATGGGTGGTCTCTCTGACATAGGTCTCATTGCATTGACCTGAACCACAGGGAATCCTATAAGATTGGATTTTTTCTCCTTTGGCCGCTTGTCACGTGACCTGATGACTACTGCCGCAACGTTGTGAATGTTGAAATTTTATATTTCCAGTAAACGATATATTTTATTTTACAAGATGTAAAAATCATACACTTACAAAACTGTTTTGTTTTATAAAAATTATATTAAGTTAGCAAAGCTAATTCGACCTTTGTACGAGTCTAGTGGTCCACGGGGCCGGCGCTTATCTCCAATTTCTGTACTGTTAAGGGGATGACAGTCTTTGACTCCCCCCTGGATGGGACAATAATCCATTGCAGGTTACCTCCCAGCAAATGCAAGTACTTATTTACTCACCCCAGAAAGATGGAAAGCTGAATTGCATGGCTTAGGCAGAAAGAAGGTCACACAAATATTCAAATCTCGGCAAACTGCTGAGATGGAACTGGGGAACTTGTGGTTGGAAAATCTTACAAACTCTGCCAACCAAGTCCACCCATAAGCTTTTGTTTGGTGATTCTTGACAAAGTGTGGAAGGTAAATATTTACTATACATGCATAAAATAGTAATTTAATGAACTACTTTAAAGTAAAAGTAACAGCAATTTTACCATAATATACTGTAGGATAATTACAGCTGTATATACTGTATGTCTTGTTCAGCTTTGAGGAGCACTATAATACCTTACTTTAAATTAAGTAATGGATACTGCAAACTAGAAATAAAAAAATACCAATTGAATTAAAGTAATTAAGTTACCTTCATCATGTGAAAAGTTATTGCCTTGTTCAACAAAAAAACGGTCTCTCAGAAACTTTAGTATTTCCTTCAAACAATATTAAAAAAACCAAAATATTAGATTATCAAATCAAAACCAATAATTGAAATAACTTATGTTTTAAAGTTAAATTACAACAAATATTAGTCAATTTATTTACTTAAACTGTACTGTACCACACCTACAGGGATGTCAGAGCGTTTTTTCTTATGAGGAAGGAAAGCGGGGGGGGGGGGGGGAAGAAACTATAATCCCAATTTTACTTTGAAAAAGGATAAAAAATGTTTGCACAAAATTATCTCATGGCCACAGTGCATTGCTATTTATTCAAGCACCAGTTATTTATTGTTTGTATTTAGTTTTTGCTATGAATCTCTTTTTGATATTAATCGAATAATGTTGGTTTTGCTTGGCATTATAAATGGATGTACAACAAAAACGACAACAAATAAATTGACATTAAAAGCAGTATTTTTAAGAAATTGTCTGCTGAAGTGACTGAATACAGCAGTCATGGCTAATGAAATGAGGATCAGTGTGTATTTTATTAAAAACCAGATGTATGTCAGCTGAAGTGACTGAATACACCAGTCATGGCTAATGAAATGAGGATCAGTGTGTATTTTGTTAAAAAACAGATGTATGTCAGCTGAAGTGACTAAATACACCAGTCATGGCTAATGAAATGAGGATCAGTGTGTATTGCCCAAGTCTGCTTTGGTAAACTTTCCGAAGTTTTTTCTACTGTCACGAACAAATATTTGTAAAACATAGTACTGTATGAGTTCCAGTCCACAAATGAAGAAAAGTTAAAATCTGTTTCTTATGAATGTTTACTTAAAATTTTAATTTTGAGTCAAAAAGGTAGGATGGGGTGAAGGAGGGGGGGGGGAAACTACAGCCCCCCTTGCCCCCCCCCATCTCCAACGTCCAAGACCTACAAGACTTGACACATTAATATTATTAAACTCAAATCCTATGGCTCCACTGCATGCTCATAAGGCACAGTAACCTAATAGGATGATTAGGATGATAATTAAATAACTAGAGGGAAAACTTGCCTGCTGTGTGGGGTTATGCTGGGATTTCAATTGACCATAGTTCCTTTATGTTACCATAGCAACTAGCAAGTTTGTGCTATCTATACAAGTCATGTACTAAATTTCAAGTATAGCAGTTAAGTTCGTTTTGGGAAAGTGAGCCACTGCTTTGCTGATTATGCTGATGAGGCATAAAAAGGTCAAAACAGCTGTTTATGGCTGCTATTATAATGTAGCAACCAGGTTTGCTATTTGTACAGTACAAGGCCTGAGGTAAAACCCACTAAATATGGCAAAAGTGCCCTGAATATATATGTTGTGATTCAATTTTTGAATTGGCTTAATTATTTTATTTCTAATCTAGTTCAATATGGTTCATTTTGTTTCAAACCAGTTCAATTTTTTTAAACTAGTTCTTTATTTTCAAACCACTTTAATATTTTTAAACTGGTTCATTTTTTTTAAACCAGTTTATGTTTTCAAACTAGTTTAATTTTTTTTAAAAACTCTAACCCTACCAACCCTCTACCTACTACCCCACTCACTCCCCACCCACCCACTGACCACTTTCTACCAACTTTTTCTTCTTTTTACTTCAACAACCAGTTTCTACTTACCTCTTCTACTCTATTTTTATTTTTCCTTTACTTTTTTAATCTACCTTTTTCTCTTTTTGTTCTTATTATCTTACACTGGTACCTCAAGACTATTTTCTTTTTTCTTTTGGAATAACCAAAGATTTGAACTATTGACTTTTGGATTTGTTTGGATCTGTGGTCCTGCTTCATCCCCAATTGACCACGCAAGCAACCATTGCTAGCAAACCAATTTTTCTAGTTATTATATAGTTATTGCTCTAAGACTGATATATAAGAAAAATAAACTAGTCTTAAAAATACTAACTGGTTTTAAAAAAATAACCTGGTTTAAAAAAATTGAACCAAAAAAAATTTTGAACCACAACATATAATTTATAATTTTCATAATTTGTATAATTATTTATAGAATAACTAAGATAGCTGTACATGCACTCTGATTGGCCGGGAGGAGTGTTTGCATGAGAGTATGTAAACATGGTTGAAAAAGTTATTTTATAAAAGCAAAAGAAAACTTTTTTCCTGTGGCTTCAAGTTAACTATCAGCACCTCTGTAGTACAATCTACTTAAAGTATATAATTATATATAGTTTTGTACACTAGTGTATTTTATATAAGCCTATTTAGACATCTTAATCTGACTGTTTAACTGTTTAAAAGGTTGTATTATTTATCACTGAATAAATGCTCATTCACACTTCTAGAAAAATGCCTACCAAATCACATGTTGTGTGGCTGTTGAGTTCACTATATTGGGGAAACATACACGGTACATTAGGTATTCTTCCACACACATGAATGAGTATTTATTCAGGGATAAAAAAAACACATATTTTAAACATCTTCCCAGTTCAAAGGACTGTTTAATAAGTGTTTTAACAGCTTAAAAGCAGTATGTTATTGATTTGACAAACCTGAGTTCCTTTTTCCAAAACATTTGGAGGAGGAAAGTGAAGTGGATTGCCAGTTAGGTTCAACCCCGATAAACTTTTAACCAAACCTGCAATTTATTGAAAAAGAATTATGTAGGGTCATACGTATTTACCAATTAAGACTGTATCATATCATACAAAATACATATTTTCATGATTGTGTAGAATAAAAAGCTGAGCCTTAACTTTTACCCATTTATAGCCTCAAAATTCTTATAAAGTACATTCTTAGACATGTACTGTACATAATCATATATATATTATTTATGATTAAATTTTTTTGGTTCAGATTAATATTTTTTCTAAACGTCAAGTTAATTTATTTTTTTCAAACCCGAAAGTTTGAATTGTTGTACAGTATGTATACAAATGGACAAGTTCATTTTGTTAATGAAACCAGGTTTTTTTTTTCTTTTTCTTTTTTTAATAATATTTTCCATAAGCAGTTGGTACCCAATTGCTATTTGAACAGTGAATTGCCTAGAATCTAACTAGCATACAAGTTGCTGGGTAACCTACATAGTAAACTGGAGATGACGTATGGTAGTCCTGACTACAGATTAAAACAAATCCAAAAGTCAGCAGCTTAATTCTATTGTTGCATGTGATACAAAATAAAAAAAAAGAAGTATTCACAAAGTTAAAGTGATTTAAGTAAAAAAATGGTACTTTATATAAAATATTGATTTCATATTTTATCTGATGAAAGATGTAGTACTTAGAGCAGTCGCAGGCTTACAATAATATTAAACTTTTTACCATAAAACATTTATATTACCTTGTTTTATTTTTAGCATGGCATATATAATTATGAGTGTGGTTGTGACACAAACTACAATGGCTGTTTTCTCCAAAATAACTGGCAATAACTTTTGTTTACAATATCCCAAAAAATGAAAAGTTGCCAAAGCATCTATTTAGCAACACTAACAAAAATAATTTTATAAGCTCACAGTGTGCAGAAATATATTTATAGGTATTAACCCTTTCACACCCAATCACTTATATTAATGTCAACACTAAACTTTTCCTTACATATAATTTATAACAAATACGAAACAAAACATTTGGTAGTGAGAAAATGAGAATTGATCAAACACAACAAACTACTGAAGATTAAAAGTGAAATACTCTAAAAATTGTTCAATGAAAAATATGGGCTCATGTTGGGAAAACTGAATAATTTAACTGGAATTGAAAGCTGGGTTAAAATGCTGTCAGCCCAGGGTGGAAGTTCACCAGCTATTGAACAGCCTATCTCACATAATTTGTACTTACCAAGTTCTAGTGGAAGTGAGACTATTTTGTTTCCTTCAAGGAGCAAGTTCTTCAAACTTCTAATGATGGCAGCAAGAGCAATAGTTATCAAAATAACAATAACATGAATGATAATAATTATAACAACAACAATACATCCAATAATACTTATAGTCATCACGCTTTTGTGTGGATAAAATATAATACAAAATAGAGAAAAATAATTCTTTAAAATGCTTATAACAGTTTTCACACAATCAAAACATTTTCAACTTTATCATAACCAACAATAATATAAAAATAGAAAATTGACTTTAAATTGATTCATCAAGGATCAGATATCTTGTGCTATTCACTAGACTAGAAGTGAAACTTGATTTTGGCCAGATTTTAATACCTTCTCTTTTTGCTGTTCACCAGCTAGATTAATACTAAAACAATTGTCCTGCCACTTGCACTACTAGGAGCATTTGTGTGAAACATGTGTGAAACATGTGTGAAACATTTCACGCACATTTCACACAAAAACTGTGTGAAAATTGTATGAAAATGATGTGTG
>JAOBRB020260010.1:0-11504 GCA_027575285.2 Zoanthus pulchellus | reverse complement strand
AATATATTAGAGCCCGCCAAAATGTCCGTTAGAGCCCGGATAATACGCCACAATGCTCGCCAAAGTTAGTATAATATTCAAACAACTTGATCATTCAGATAACTATAATGAAACCGGAGAAGTACAGATTTATGTTTTTTAAAAACAAACTCACATTTTAATGTATATAAGATGTCCTATCCAGTTCTGCATGAGACCGTCTGAGATATAAATCAGATGTGCAGTGGATTCTTTGTTTCGTATAATTTGCACTTTTCACACTCGGCGTCCTGATTTACTGATCGGACAGTCCAGAACAGGATTGGGCATTTTTGAATATTAATTAGGTCCTTTTGAGCTACGCATGTGAAATTGTGCTAACCCTAAAAAATACATGGGTACGAATTGTGGGGTAGTGGGTTGGCAAAATGATTTTTATACCATTTTTTGGTAACACATTCCTGAGGTAGTGACTAGATTCCATCCGTCAAAGAGAGGTCTACCTGATAACTTCTTCAATAAGTTTCCGGTTGGCAGAAATGAGAATTTATAATAAACACTACAAAGTCAACATGTGTTAACGTATAACAGAAATATTTCTTATGCAGGGTTAATTTCACAACAAATTTTAAAAGACTCAAAATTACCAATTTAAGTGGCGTAGGAAATGGGGGGGGGGGCACGGGGGCAATTGTCCCCCACTTTTAAGTGTGGGGGGGGGGGCATCATATGGTTTAACCCCTCACTTTTGGCCATAAGAAAAAAATATATTTGATAATTTAAGGGAAATGTAGGGTATAAGTCACCATTTCTGGAACTTCAAAGTTCTCGTTACATAGGCTTATATCACAAATTTTAATTAAACATGTTACTTTAAAATGAAAGAGAAAGAAATATGTAGTCCACAGTTATTCATAATCATATTTAAACCAAACTTGTTACAACTGGTGTTGTAAAGCTATTTCATCACAACTGTAACGGTTGTGAAGCCAAGTACGTGTCAGCAGCAGTGACTGTTAAGTTCCCAAAACTGAAGTTGCCCCCCCCGTCCCCCCCCCCACTTTGAATTTGCTTCCTACATTAGTAATTCCTACAAAGCAATTCGCTCTGATGATGGTTTGAACCTAAACCGAAATATAAACGTATTCTGTGTACCTTATCTTGTTTAACTTAAATATTAAGTTTCCAAGAATGTTCTTCGGAATTGTATTCTTTCTTTATTTGCTTCCTACACCTCTGAATTTTCAATTTCCATAGAAACATGAACTTGAAAATCACTCGACAGTCGCCTTGATCTTGCGAGTTGAGGAATTACTCACATAGTGACATTGAAATATATCAAAAATGATGATCGACTGTGTACAACAACACAGCTTAGTACAGCTTACAAAACGCCCTACTCGTGGAGAAAACATTGATTTATTATTTACATCAAATCCAAACATGCTGTCAAACGAAACCCACACCCCAGGTCCCAGTTATAACCATGATGCCGTATTTTTTGAACTCTCAGTTAAGCCCAAAATTGTTAAAAAGCCTCCTTACTCTGTATATTTGTACAAGAAAGCAAATTTAGATGGCCTAGAAAAAGATTTAGATAAACTAGTAGTGGATTTTACCCAAGGGGATTATATAGTGAACACACGGTTGATGAAAATTGGGAATTCTTTAAATCACGTCTTAAACAAGCAGCCGACAAACACATCCCCAAGAAACAAGTGAAACCGAACCGGCGGCTCCCCTGGATAATAATATTATTCAAATAAGCGAGAAAATCAAAAAATGCAGCTCACTGGCAATTATACAAGAAACATCGAAACTCTGTTAAGAAACAAATCGAACTTGCACACAACAAATATGTAAATGAAGTAATCGGTGGTAGTAAGGGGGAGGGGGACGGGAAGGCGTTTCGGAACTGTATCAAGCTTAACCGAACTGATTCTGTCGGAGTACCCGCCGCTGAAAGTTGATAACAAAGTAATTGATTCAAACCAAGACAAAGCCAACATTCCAAACAAACACTTCCAGTTAGTTTTCACAAATGAGGACACCACAAACATCCCAAACAAAGGCCTGTCGCCCTTTCCTGAAATCGGAGACATCGTGTTCACCAAAGCTGGAATTGAGAAACAATTGCGGAACCTGAAGCCAAATACAGCAGCAGGACCTGACCAGGTATCACCATGGATATTGAAGAACTTTGCTAGCGAATGTGCTATAACGCTTCAAATTGTCTTCACACAATCCTATGACTCGGGCAACATCCCGAAGAATGGAAAATAGCAGTAATCTCGCCCATCCACAAGAAAGACGACAAGTCCTCGCCAAAAAAATATCGACCAATTTCCCTAACCTGCATTGCTTGTAAAGTGATGGAACATGTCGTATCTAGTCATATGTCAAGATACTTTGAAGCAAGAAACATTTTGACACCTCGTCAACATGGGCTCCGCAAGGGGTTTCTCAACTGAAACTCAACTCATATCGGTTTTAGATGACTGGTTCACTTCACTGGACAGACGCATACGCACTGATGTCCTCTTACTTGATTTCTCAAAGGCTTTCGATACTGTTCCACTCAACAGAATATTCCACAAACTAAACTATTACGGCATCAACGGCAAAACTCACAGATGGATCAAAAACCTTCTTTTAAATCGCAGCCAGTGTGTTCAAGTCTCAGGAGAAAGATCTGAATGGGTAAACGTGTTCTCGGGAGTACCACAAGGGACTGTACTTTGTCCACTGTTATTCCTCGTTTATATAAATAACAGCAGGAGCCAAATCATTTCTAAAATCAAATTATTTGCAGACGGCGCAGTAATGTATTCTGAAATCACCACTCAAAATGACATCTCATCTTTTCAAACTGACATCAATCAGATATCAACTTGGTGCAATACCTGGCAAATGGACCTAAACCTAACAAAGTGCAACATTATGACCATCAAGCGTTCTACTGTAGATCAACCAGTCTGCTACTACATCAAAAGACATCCACTACAGAACATCTGCAGCCACAAATACCTTGGCATAATTATACAGAACGACCTGCAGTGGGACAGTCATGTAAGAGAGGTAAAAGCAAAGCCATCGAAAATCTTGGGGTTCCTTAGCCGAAACCTTTCCCAATGTTGCTCCTAGGTCAAAGAACAAGCATACAACTCCCTAGTTAGACCACGAGTCGAGTATGCCACACCTGCCTGGGCCCCCTACGAGAAGCAACACATCGCATCACTCGAGGCGGTACAACGCAGTGCCCTGAGGTTCGTCACTGGGGACTACTCGAGATACAGCAGCGTTACATTAATGAGAGAGACACTAGGATGGGACACACTTGAGTGCAGGAGATATCTGGCCGCGGCAACCACCTTCTACAAGTCAATCAACAACCTTATTTACCTCCCCATTCCCATCTCAGTCCAGTCGATATCGCCATATCGCCTCAAACACCAGTGCTTAGAAGTACTCCTTCTTCCCTCGCAAAATACCTTTATGGAACAGTTTGCTTAATATAGCTGTCACTGCTACCAGTCCTGAAGCCTTCCAAGCATATGCAGATGTTAGAGCAAAGACAGTACTTTCTCCTCAATTATTTTAAGACCCTGAGTATTGCTTCAGCGCGCCCGCACTATAGACTGGAATCTTAATTACCTACTGGGCTAACCAGGCAGCGGTAACGAACGAATACTAACAGTATTGATTTACAAGGAGTTGTATAGGAAGTCAATTCTGTTAGTATTCGTTCTACCAAGAGCTTGGGCTTCCTGTGGTTCCAAATTTTAGGACCAGTAAAACGGATGTTAAATATGCCATAGTTGGTTGTTACTTTTGGGATAGTAAGAATTCTTTGATGCCAATCTAGTGTTATACTGGTGTACTTCTTTTGTAAATGTAAAGAAATTGTGAAAAGAGGTTGGAAGCACATTTGAATGAAAATCATGCATAAATAGAGCAGTATCAAGAAATATTAGATAATCAAAGTTGAGGATGCTAATTTTTTAAAAAGAGGAGCTGAATGGGTTTTGCAGTTGGAAAACATGATTATTCTAATAGCCTTTTTTTTTTGGAGAGTGACAAGGAGCTTTAGTGAAGTTTTATATGTGCTCCCCCAGGTTGTTAAGGGAGTTTCAAATGTAGGTTTGTGATTTTGAAATGAAGAATTGCGTGTTTGAGAAGAGGGTCTACGGGTTTGGAATGAAGGTTTGAATTTTGACACTAGATTATTTAAATAGGTCCTTTTGAGGCATCCCACCGCGATCCCTGTTCACACGTTCCGACACGCTATTCGGTTATCAGAGCCCGCGTTTCTCCTGGCCACGGCCAAGAAACGGAGCACTGATATGCCTGTCCGTGATCATTATGTGAAATCCATTTTCCCCAAACCCACATCCTGTTTCCGCTTTTGGGACGGATGCGTCAAAGTATAGTAAAGCAGATACATTTTTCATTTTGAGTTGTTTAACATAGCCAAATGTTTTTTTTTAATATGGCTTAATCGGTAAACAATGCGTGAAGTGCGTTTGCGTAAATAATCGGCTTCTTGAACTTGGCACTGGCAAGAAGATATAACAAGGTTGGTTTACAAGCCTCAATACATGCTAATTAGTATATAGCATATATATGGTCATTTGAAACAAGTCCTTCAAAGTTCGATCTGTTTGAAATTTTTTTAACTAATATTTTCATGCATGGAGTCCTTTTCCCACAGTGGATCTTTGAATGTCGAGATTGACGTACACACATACTTTTGGGTATCTACAGCTGATATCAGCGACGGCTACTTTGTCATCAGTTTGTGTAAAAGGATGAGGGATGTAACTAATAAGCACAGGGTACCCGTGTAGACATACATTGGGCTATAAGAGTCACACAGGGTACCCAAGAAGACGGTTCTTTTTAAAAATTAAAACACACTTCTGAAAGAAACGTTTGTTCTATATCACTCACCAAATGGGCAAGAATTTTATTGTTGTAGCTACAAGTAGTCCTCAACTCAGCTTTCTATCCTTCCGGGCTAGGCTGAGTACCAGTGTCTGCTGGGAGCTAACCTGCGATGGATTAGTGTCCTGTCCAGGGGGAGTCAAAACTCTCATCCGCTTAACACTACAAATTCCAAAGATTTACCTTTGACCCAAACGATTCACGTAGTTATATAATAATAAAAGTTCCTTGTTAACTTTAGATAAGTAAGATAAGTGACCATACAGTTAACATTTCTATCAGGTAGAGAGACGTGATATAAAGTAGAATCACCGGCTTAACTGCATGGTTGTAATATGAAAAATATATTTACCACGCAAAACTGTAAACTACTAGTGTCGGATTAAAGCTCTTGTTGACTTTTTTTTTTGAAAAACAAATAGATCGACAAAGGAGTCAACACGACGTTTCTAAATAAAAAATTTAGATCTATATTTCGGCTAGCCAAGCTAGCCTTCTTCAGACGTGAAATTATTCTTGAAAACATATTTTTAAGCGAGTCGGCAAACTTCAATTGAATATGTATTACATTTAAGCCACCAAATCAGGTCGCTTAAGGCCACTATCTACCCTATGGGCGTTTTTTCGCTACTTTTAGTAACGTTTTTGATATCTCCATTGTTTTGAAAATCGAAAAAAGCGATAATCACTTTACAAATTGAGTAAAAAGGAAGCCTCGTAAATATTTTCAGATTTTTCGGATGAGATTTGTGGGAGGAGATAGGTTTTTTAATTGTTGTTTTTTAGGGAAATTTGAATTTTTGTAATTTTTAGTGAAGTTTAAAAATTAATATTTTACAGAAAATCGCCAAACCGTCCTCTAACCATGTTGGACCTTCGCATAGTCTGGAGGGACGGTTTGGCGGTCATCCACCAAGTTCTTCACACACAAATTATTCTCTCAACTTATTCACTCTCCACCAAAATTTAGGGTAGAGAGTGGCCTTAAAATTGTCGTGAAATAATTTCGACCAATCATATTTCATCTGCGGTCAACAAACAGAAAGAAAGTTTTGCATTACGGCCATTACGTATGCATGATCACGGTTCTTCTCGTCTGCAAAACGTAATGGCGAATCAATAGATTCAAAATTTCTGTATGCCTCTCTTCCAGTCTTGAAATCTTTTAATTTGGCTGTCCTATTCAGTTGTTTCTAACACTAAAACATACGTGTGATGTGCTTACTAGTTTGACTTAAGGTCGTTTAAAAAATCCCGTAAATGGCGACCTCCATAGACCTCTTTCATAAATGGCGACCATTTTAGTATTCTTTTGTCTTCATTCAAATTAGCCTCACTAACCTCGTATTCAAGCAGAAAATTCAAAAAAATATCTTTTTCCAAGCGAGGCGAGTGAGGCTAATATGAATGAAGACAAAAGAATATTTAAATGGTCGTCATTTATGAAAGAGGTCTATGTCAATCGTATTACTCGAGGACCGATGATTTTTCCAACTTGGCCTAATCAAAACGAGGCTTTTTCTCTACGGCCACAGATTGGCGATGCCCTGAAATCCAGGTTACCAGCCAAGACGGCGAAAGTCAAATTATTAGATCTTTATAATTTCAGGCCTGTGAAATTTCAGGTTTGAGTGTCACTAAAGTTTCAGATCATGCACGTTAAGACAATTCTATAATCCAGAGAAGGACTTAATTCTTCATCAGTAGTGACGGTTTCACCATGATGGGTTATGCCGCCATTTGCAACAAGTAACTTATCTGCTATGAAAGACATCAAGTGCTGGTAAGGATCCTCGGGGCGCTCGCCTACATCTAATTCAATGCCTTAGAAATTCAGGAAATGAGCACTGGTTGACTGAACAATACAATGGGCGCGGATTGCTTGCCAAATGGAGGTAACAGAAACAGAGTTTTCACGATCGAGTTACGAGAAATTATTGGACAGAATATTAGCGCTCTGGGCTAGCATCAATTCTTAGTGCATATTGTTCTGTATGGCCATGCGCCGCCTAGATTCTGGGACTGTCGTTGGGTCATTTATACGAGGCCTCTGAGAGGTGTTTGAGGGGTCTTCTTTTTTAATTTGAAATCCTCTGCTAGGAGCAAAGCTGGAATCTAATGATAATGTGCACTGGAGATTTTGTCTCCAAGCTTTAAATGACGTTATAGTTTCTGATTTGGTCAACGACCATTGTTTAGGAGCTCTAGAAGACATAATTTACCTGTGGATTAATTTTACCGTTTATCTGTTTCTGAGCATAAGGAAAATATACATCTATTTTAGGAGGCACTACGGTTGAAATTTTGGTGGATAGTGAAAGAGTTGAGGAGCTTTGAAAAGGAAAATTTTTTAAGGACAATCACCAAACCGTCCCTCCAGACCATGCGCAAGTGCGACTATGGTTTGGCGATTTTTTATCAATTATTAACTTCAAAGTTAAATTTTTAACTTCTCTTAAAATTCCAAAACTCAAATTTTTCTTTAAAACAACCAATGTACCCCTTTAAATTTAACATTTATATCTAACCAAAAAAATCTGAAAATATTCAAGGTGCTTCCTTTGCATGCAGTCTGTGAATGTAATTGAAGATTTTCAAAATTTCAAAGTATGGACGGCGATATCATCAAAGGTAACGCTAAAAGCTGTCAAAAGTGCCTATAAATCAGTTGTATAACATATAAATAGAACTTGTAACGAACTTTGTAACTGATTCTTTTGAAAATGGCATAAGCTGAAACATGTTTTTCGTATTAATTTGAAAGTGTTTTTATCATTTGTCCTTCTACGATCATATAACTGTAAATTACTATCCTTTACACCCAATATAATCAATACCTCCAACCCATCAACCCCCTTTAGCCATGTATTCTCCTTATTAACTACAAATTACTATCCTTATATAATTAATACCCTCCAATCCATTAACCCCCTTTCCCCATTCTCTTATTTAATACAAATTAATATCCTTTACACCAAATCCAATTAACACCCTCCAATCCATTAACCCCCTTTCGCCATTTTCTTATTTACTACAAATTACTATCCTTTACACCCAATATACCCTCCAATCCATTAACCCCCTTTCGCCATTCTCTTATTTACTACAAATTACTATCCTTTACACCCAATAAAATTAACACCCTCCTACCCAGAAAGATAGATGACAACTATTTGTAACATAATTTTATGAATGCGATTTCGGCCTTTGTCAGTATGAGCCGTGGAGTTATAAATTCAGCATTGTTTACTACATCTAGAAAATCGAGTTTTCGTGTACCACCAGTTACATTAATAGTAAGCTATTATTTGAAGTACTGCTGACAATAATGAAAACGTATTCATGTTGCACATATTCTTTCTTCTAATGCAGTTTTACCATACTTAGGTGTGACTTCTTATACTTTTGAATATTTACTAAAACAACGAGCCTAAAACTAATTGAAATGATTTGCAGTATTTTACATCATTAGAAAACGGTAATTTCAAACTGATCTATCGTCATTAAGAAAAGGTCTTTACCAATTTTGTGGTAAAAATTCTAGAAATTCGATCTATTCAAATTCTTATTTACAAATTTTGGACCAAAAACTGCGGTCTTCATCAGGTTGTATGAAAAAAACCCTGATAGGTTCAAATATACAAAACTGACCACAAGTGACCCGCAGACGAAACAAAGGGGCTAAAATACAAAATAGAGTAAAAACCGCGAAATACAAATGAAGTAAACAAAAACTACTTTTGATGTATACTTTTTGTTCAAGGAACGTTTTTTTCCCCAACTATTGGAATCAATTCTCAATAAAATTACGGGAATATTCCTTAAACTGTTTGTCAATAAAATGTTTCGTTGTTCTGTGATGGTTCAATTGTTTACTTATATTATTTATAAAAAATGCAGGTGCGAAAACAACGTACAAAATACATTATCATCATGAGATACTATAGTTTCCATAACAACAGAACAATTCCTAATTTGATCTAGAACTTAGCAAACCGCTTAGCCAATAACATACCAATCATATAAAAGCAATCTTTCTAAAACACTTTGATTCTCTAAGAGAAGAAATGTTATATTTCACAAAGTACAAGGAATGGCATATAGGACCACTCATAGCAAGCTTGATTGTGAATTGAGTTGCTGATATAAGCGAGACACAAAAGTTTATTTTGTAGTGATTTTTCCTTGAATGTCTTTTTCAAAGAACAATTTCGAGGAGTCTTTCACACTGCTTCTCCCATTTATATATCTCTCCATATTGTGTTCTCATAGCGATTATCTCCTGCATTCTTAGAGATCTCCTTTTTTCCTTCGTTTCCTCAATCTTTTTTGCCCATTCTTCAAAATCATCTGATTCTACAACGAAAATATGACCCAAAGGGCATTCCTTCAAAGTCATACCCAAACCCGAGGCTCTACTAACAAGCAGAGGCACACCAGCCGAAAGAGCTTCCAATCCAATCAGATCAAAAACCTGTGCTTGTGAAGGCATCACAACAAGGTCTGCTTCACAAAACAATCTTTTCAATTCTTCCCGGTTTTTGCAACACTCTCGCACATACAGCTGATCCTTTGTAGCTGCTGTTCTCTCTAAAACGTGATGGAAAGTGTTTTCCTCCTCGTTTTCACTCACACCTACAACATGCACCTTGTATGTTTTACCAAGTCTCCCGACTGCATCTGCCATTAAATCAACTCTCCTTAACTCAAAACCTTCTGATGAACATCGACAAAATATGAACACATGGAATTCTACGTTCTTAATCTTTCTCTGATGAATTTCCAAAACATCTATATCTAGACCACGATAAAATACATGCACTTCCTTCTGTACGTTGAAAAGCCTTTTCTCATATCTATTGTATAACCGTGGCCCTACAACAACTACAACATCAGCTGCTTTGCAGCAGCCCATCTCCTCGCTTTCATAATTCGTTTTAATTTCGACGAAACCTCCTTTGTATTTTCCTATTTCTTCACAGTCCTCATGCACAAAGTGAACCCATTTGCAGCTTGGGTGATCACGCTTACACTTAATCAAATATGCAGCTGTGCCAAACTTTCGACCATGGCTGATGATAACATCTGGAAAGTGCTGCTCGATTGGCCAGTGCAGCAGATTAATTAATGGATCATCTTTATCTGGATTAGGATGATCTGCATTTATCAAAATCACGTTGTCTTCTAAAGCAGTATTTTTGTCATCCTCCGAAACTTCAGAAAGAAAACATGAAACCTTGAGATCAGATCGTTTGGCCAGATGAATAGCAAGCTGTCTGTTGAAGGTAGACAGACCCCACTTCGAGGAACCCCACTTGTCACATAGTAAAACAACCTTCAATTTCTTTTCATATTCCTTAAAAACATCATTCTAAAATAAAGGAAAATAAAATATTAAAAATTGGATTGACTCCAGTTATTTTAAAACAACTAGATAAAAAACCGTGTGAACGTAACATTTGCTGTAACATGAAGATTAATACTTGACGCATCAATGAAATAATTGCTCTAGTTTCAAATACACTCTTTGTACCAGATGATCCTAAGACTTTCTTAGGATCAGGAAGTGTTCACAAACTTCTCTATTTTAGGAATTGTTTTTTATTTCCACTAATCTTTCTATAGTCCCTTGAATTTTCAAAGTAAAAAAATATTCGTTAACCTCTTAAGCATGTTTCTTCGGCACAAAACATTACCGGCATGTCAGGGTTAGGTATTAGAAACGTTGACTCTTCTATCTTCCCAAAGCCATTAAAATTTAGAACAATGAAAAAAACATAAAGCCCCGTCTACACGAGCAATTTTTATATGACAATGTTTTATTTGACAATTTTTATTTGCTGAGATAGCCCCGTCTACACGAGCAATTTTTATGTGACAAGTTTTATTATTTGCCAGTGTCCGCCCCGTCTGCACGAGCAATTTCTATTTGAAAACAATAGATTGGAGACTGGGATCTATGAATAACATCAAAAAAATGATCTGAACCCTTCAAAATGTTTAAGAACAAACTACACGTGTAGTGTTATATCAAAAAAATAATGAGTAAATCATCTATCAAACAAAGTAAACGTTTTTGATAGGAAAAAAATATTACTTGAAGTTTCGTTGTTTTCATTATTGAAAACCTTTTACCACTATTAACAACTCTAAATCCTGAACCCAATTTGGGTAAAAAAAACAACAACCAAATCTCTGAGAACAAAGAAATTATTCTTGTTGCTTACCACATTATCTTCAGACCACGTCATAACATCATCACCAAGATTCGGTTCCTAAAATAAACAGCAGATTTTCGATTGATTAAATTAGAAGGATCATGGATAAGAAACAGTTTTTGTCGTACAAACTTCTGACTTCCAAGATTTATAAATTATTACTTACTTTAGTAAAATTATATGCACGTTCCAATTCCATTTCTTTCCTCAGAATACGACTTTCCCTCTGCAACGAATGCTCAATGTTACTGTTTTATAAAATCATTTACATAGTGCGCGTGCTCTACTGATTGGTTTAAATACCACTCTACAGAAGAGTTGGAAATCATTCATGAATAGAACTGGGCCCAGTTGTTCAAAGGC
>JAOBRB020259900.1:0-11506 GCA_027575285.2 Zoanthus pulchellus | reverse complement strand
CTGAATAGTTAACACTAATTGCAGATCACTGGAATCAAACAGAATTGTTAATTGTTGTTGTTACAAGAAATAAAGAAGAAAGAAAAAAGAAAGAATATAAAATTCTGGGTTCAGTTTTCATTTTTGTACAAAGATCTATCACGCTAGCACGTGTAAGAGTTCTAATTTCTATGTCTAAATTTACACATTAAATTTGCGGTAACTGAAGTTACAGTAACGTAAGTTACAGTTTTGACTTTATCGCGTTCTCTCTCCTTTAAATCAAGGTCACGAAGGCTGCCAATACTGTGGATCAGTTGACAGTAGCTCCCCTTTCTAGAGCACAAGCCATCGTTCATTGGGTATTTTTAATTCATGAGAAATAGTGGTGACGGAAGTTACACGCTTAACCATACGCTTTATATTAGAAACTTTGACTAGCGATCAATTCTCAGCATTCTAACAGAATCCTTCACAATCAAATCCACACAATATTTATTCGTCTGAGGTGATTAACATCAGAATAGACCCTTTCAATGCTTTAATTGAAGGGCAGTTGACTTACAAAGTTCGGTAACGGAAGTTACAGAGAATTAGTGGACAATGGATATTTGATCACCACGACGAAGCTTCCAAACCTTCCTTCGAAACTTTGTTGTTAATACACGCATCCTATATTTGTGCAAGAAAAAAAATAAAGTTATCTTGGAATTTTATGTTCTCATGCCTCTAGATAATGCCCTTTTAACGGTAATACAGCTGCGGACAAGGCAGAACGACCCGATTTGAGCTATATGGCGCTAGAGTAGAATCAGTCTTTCACATAAAATTACATCTTTACATCTTACTTCGAAAAGTACTATTATTGGCTACCTCCAGAAAAAAAGGGCGTTTTCTAAACAGCATTTACCTTTCTAGTATAGAGCAAAGACATGAAAAGATGGAATTTGCTACAATTTCCGTGGAATAGGTGTGAAATGTCTACTATCAGTTTGGTAAAAAAAAAGTATTTGGCTCATTGAATTTTAGTAATGACCCATAAATTTAAGAAATGACCAATTTATTTTTAATGAAACGGGCAATTGGCCCATGAACCTTTCAATTCTTCCCAACCAACCCCTGTTTCTCCATTAGCTACTATAAACCACTTTATTTGAACCTTTGTTCCAATGCCAAAAGATTAATCTTGCATTTATTAGTAACTAAAAACTTTCCTTTTTTCATCATCTTTTTAGGACGAGTGTAGTTTTGTGAGTTTGCGTGACGTAGAACGCGCTATGACAGTAATGGTGTGGTTCTATGAACACCTTTGTGTGTTAACGCCACTGATGGACCAATGGACGGACAATGACCAGGAAAGTGATGAGCAAGTGACAGACAGCGAAGAAGAGGAAGACCAGGTTGAACATGTTGAGGTACAAAGTCAGACTTTAGATTTTCCTAAGAACATCAGACTATTCATATGATTCGCATTATCTCTGTTTATTGTTAGCCATATGTTATGGATAGCTGCGGTCTTGCTGTTGCTATTTCTCTTCTGCAAACTTTTTATTTTCTCTCTTCTTTTTTTCCCTTTTCGTATTCTCTGTTATTTTTAACATTTTTATTTTTTTCACTTATTCTCATGTTCTTTGTTCCTTTTTTTTATTCATGGACGGACCATGACTAGGAAAGTGATGAAGAAGAGACACACAGTAAAGAAGAGGAATACCAGGTTAAACTTGTTGAGGTACAAAGTCAGACTTTAGATTTTCCTTAGAACATCAGACTATTCATATGATTTGCATTATCTATGTTTATTGTTGGCCATATGCTATAGATATAGCTGCGGTCTTGCTGTTGCTATTTCTCTTCTGCAAACTTTTTATTTTCTCTCTTCTTTTTTTCCCTTTTCGTATTCTCTGTTATTTTTAACATTTTTATTTTTTTCACTTATTCTCATGTTCTTTGTTCCTTTTTTTTATTCATGGACGGACCATGACTAGGAAAGTGATGAAGAAGAGACACACAGTAAAGAAGAGGAATACCAGGTTAAACTTGTTGAGGTACAAAGTCAGACTTTAGATTTTCCTTAGAACATCAGACTATTCATATGATTTGCATTATCTTTGTTTATTGTGGGCCATATGCTATGGATAGCTGCGGTCTTGCTGTTGCTATTTCTCTTCTGCAAGCTTCTTATTTTCTCTCTTCATTTTCTTTTCCATTTTCGTATTCTCTATTACTTTTATTATTTTCATTATTTTTCACTTATTCTCATGTTCTTTGTTCCTTTTTTTCTTATTCATGGACGGACCATGGCTAGGAAAGTGATGAGGAAGAGACACACGGTGAAGAAGAGGAATACCAGGTTGAACTTTTTGAGGTACAAAGTCAGACTTTAGATTTTCCTTAGAACATCAGATTATTCAAATGATTCGCACGGTATTATCTTGTTTATTGTCGGCCATATGCTATGGATAGCTGCGGTCTTGCTGTTGCTATTTCCCTTCTGTAAGCTTCTTATTTTCTATCTTCATTTTCTTTCCATTTTTGTATTCTCTATTACTTTTATTATTTTTATCTTCTTTCACATTTTCTCGTGTCCCTTTTTTTTTCTTATTCATGGACGGACAATGACCAGGAAAGTGATGAGGAAGAGACACACAGTGAAGAAGAGGAATACCAGGTTGAAAGTGTTGAGGTACAAAGTCAAACTTTAGATTTTCCTTCTCTCTTCATTTCCTTTTCCATTTTCATTTTCTCTATTACTTTTCTTTTTTTTTCTTTTTTTTTTCACATTTTTTCATGTTTCTTTTTTTTTCTTATTCAACTTGTTAATCGTCTTTCTTTTGTTCTTTTACTATATTTTGATCATTATTCTTGTCATAAGTTTTTTTTTTGTTCGTATTTCTTGCGCAAGCTTGTATAATACTATAGTAATAATATAATAAGTTTTTATATCGAATATAATTAGTTGGTGGTTTGTGTGATAATCACTTGATTTTTTACCGACTTAATAAAATGTTACCTGTTACCTAACTTTTTGGCGCCCCGTGGCACATAAGGCCTCCACAGACTTCCTCCATTCTTCCCTGTTTCCAGCCTATTCTCTTTGCATCATCCCACCACCTCCAACCTGCTTCCCGCATCTCCCTCTCTACTGTCCGTCTCCATGTTGTTTTAGGTCGTCCTCTTTTTCGCTTTCCCTCTGGTGCCCTGGGCCTAGTTCCACAAAACTCCGATTAACTTAATCCTGGATTAAGACAAAATTCAGCAACCCATATCTTGATAAATATGGCTTTATAATGCTTACAAAATTCTGCTATTTTTAACCAATAAAGAAACCATTTAAATCCAAAATTCCAGCTCAAAGTATGCTATAGAAGGCAGGAAACAAAAACATGGATTAAAAAATTAATCCTGGGTTAACGCTAATCGGGTTTTGAGGAACCGGGACCAGGTCAGTACAACGTTGTAATGGTCTTAATAAAAAGGAAGATGTAGATAATTGGGAATGATCTTTTGTTACATATTTATGTAACTATAATAAGTTATAGTTATAACAACTATAACAAGTTGGGTCATCGTTAAATGAGCGTCACTTTAATTCTGTTAAAAGCTCATCAACTACTTGTGCTCTGGTGGACTTGATAAACTTTCTACTCTCATCAACTGATGACCCGAACGATATAGTGAGACTCTGCTTTTATGATCTAAGGTTTTGACAGAGTGGACCATAACATCTTAATTGACATAGTGCGCCAATTTGGCGGTCACCCTGCCTTGGTCCAGAACATTGCCAGTTTCCTGATAGGGCGCTCCCAAAGAGTTTGCATTGATGGAGTTTCATCCGTGTGGAAACCTGTTCCTGCGGGTAGTCCACAGGGCAGTGTCCTGGGCACAACGTTATTTCTACTCATGGTCAACTCCCTTGTACTCCGTGAACGTTGGTGCTGGAAGTACATGGATGACATCACTGTTGGTGAAACTCTTCGTGCCAACGCAGATATCGCAAATTTTTCTCAAGAAAGCTCCAAAAAATATCTGTCGTGAATTTCATGAAACGAGGATGCAAATGCAAGGAAATGCTAATCTGCTTCAAGAGGAAAACACCTACTACCACTAACATTAAAATGGATAACAGCCCGATTGAACGAGTATCATCTTATAAATTATTGCGCTTAATTATCTCATCCAATCTAAAGTGGAACGCTAATATTGAATTACTAACTAAGAAGGCCTCTAAGAGAATCTACTCTGTACGCCTCTTGAAAAGAGAAGGTGTTACTGAACAAAACCTTGTCACGTTTTACACAACTTGCGTCAGATCAGTCCTTGGGTTTGCCTGCCCAGCATGATTTTACAACATCCCGTGTTACATATTAGAACAACTTGAGTCTATCCAAAGGCGAACGAGATCTACAACAGATTGCCCAATTTTCAAGATCCCCGTTTGCAAGACAAAACGCTCAATGAACAATTTCGTATACCAAGCAGCAAGGGCATGGAACTTAACATCAAAAGAACGTTAATGCAACACTAAGAGGACATGTATATAGTTGAATACTTGGATGATAGACTTGTAGAACTCTGATTAATCTTTATTTATTTCATGAATTTTAGAGGTAATAGAATTAGAATTAGTTATTTTACAATTATTTATGCTCATATTCATATTTGAACAATTAATAATAACTTGTGGAACCTTGTTCATTCACTTTTGCTAGAATATATTTTATATCCTATGTTCAGATTTTATATTTTACATTTGTGAGTGTAATTTAGCGTTTCGCTACTAATCTCATTTTCAATAAAGTTATTATTATTATTCTCTGAAATTAAGTTACAGGCTATTGATGATATCACGCGTGCCCTTGTGTTATCTCTGGGAGTTTGCTACCACGCAAGGCTCCAGGAGCGAGACAGCTACCGCAGAACTATTGCTTCCTGCTTTAGAAATCCTTTGAAACTGCCCGGTGGACATAAGAGAATCCTTTTTGAAATTTCAAGGTACGTTCCAGTCATTTTTCGCTGATAAAATGAAACCTGCGTTGCTCTAATTCCCCTGCATGCTAATAATATTACCTACTTGCTGTAAGCATTGGGAAAATTCTGTAAATTATTAATTATCAGTGCTACATTCTGACTTCATTTTCAAAAGTTCAAATGTGGTTTTTGAGCAAACTTGAATTTTTGTGAAGAAGTGTTCCTCACAAACTATCAAGCTTCTGATCTCCAATATATCTGATTGTCAGGAGGTTGCGGGTTCGATTCCATTCGGTGACTCAGATGTTTTTCTGAGCACTTGCAGAAAACAATGGTTCAATATCATTTGATAGAATTATCTCTAGCAATCAAAATTCCTTAAGAAAATTGATAAAAAATGCTTCAAGTTTTTTCTTCTGTCACTGATCGTTTTTTGTTTCACGTGTGATTTTCACTCATTTTTGTTCTAGCTGTCAGCGTGCAGTCCTGAACAAGCTGAAGCTTGGTCGGAACATAGCTAAGAACACTGCATTGAGCGAGAATGTGTTCATGATGGTAGTGTGTATTGAGCTTCGAATTCCGCTTTTTGTGGTGGGTAAACCTGGCAGTTCGAAGTCATTGGCAAAAGCTGTGGTTGCCGACAACATGCAGGGAGATGCTGCACACTCAGATCTTTTCAAAGCATTCAAGCAGGTATTAGGCTTTCACTTTTTAGTTCGTGTAGAGCTGTCGGGATGGTAGGGAATCAGGATGTCAGGCGTAAACAATAGAAACTTTGTAATCGATTTCCAATCGTCTCAAGTTCAGCAGGCGCATTCATGCTTTCGTTAATTAAATGGTTATTTTGGATCTTCGGCAAACTAGCACAATTTTAACTAAACTTAAATATTATTAAAAATTTGTTTCTTTTTCTTGTGGTCTTAAATCTACTTTTATAGAAAAGCGATTTCCGGTCTTAGCCAGTCATGATGATAACATTAAATATTTTATTCTTGTTTTGAGTAATGTTTTTCGTAATTGAATCGAACAACTCTCCAACAGTCATATGTAATAACCACTTTTACAATAGCTCTCTTGTTTAATTTCTAGGTCCACATGACCTCTTACCAGTGCAGCCCTTTGTCTACCCCTGAAGGGATTGTAGCCACCTTCCGACAGTGCAGTAAGCTACAGGAAGGAAAAAATCTGGACAAGTTTGTGTCTGTTGTTGTTTTGGATGAAGTTGGATTAGCGGAAGATTCGCCTCTAATGCCCCTAAAATCTCTCCATCCACTTCTTGAGGATGGCGTCACAACCGATGACATCATAGATGCAGACGAGAAACCGAGTCGTGTTGCTTTCATCGGGTTGTCAAACTGGGCTCTAGACCCAGCCAAAATGAACCGAGGAATAATGTTGTCTCGAACTGTTCCCGATACAGAGGAACTCTATGAAAGTGCCATGTAAGACTTATTTACGCTAATAATCTAAATGTTTTTAGTTATCATTTGTTAAATGAAGTCCTGGACTGAATATCCTTGTATTGTTTAAGAACAAGTATAACCAAGACATATTTCAAGTGTTATTTAATCAGAAACGTGTTTTACAAAACAACTAGTGGTGTCTGTAATCAAGTTCAAGCCTTTTTGACAGAAAATTAAATGAATTTTTTTTCCATGTTTGTAGCCTCATACACTTGTTATAGTTTGTTCTTGCGAGGAATCTTATTAAAAGCCACAAGCTTTGCTTAATTGTATGATGTGTGACTTTTTCTAGGAAGATATTTCAGTCACATGTAATATATAATTACTGAATTTAGCATCAAATCATTGAATATAGATTAGGAAAGGCATCTATTTATTTTTGGGTTTCCAAAAAAATTTGGATTAATTTTTTCGTAACTTTGAACTGATAGCATGTAGATGTTTACAATGCCCATAAAACCAAAAGCTGGAGACGCAAGAACCGTGTTGTATTGAAAATCGATTTAAAAATCGATTTAACGTAGAACCGTGAGAACGTATTAGAGTTGGATGTGCATGCAAGATGCTTGTATTTTACAGGAAGGGTAATACAAATTGATTTTGCCCTCTAATGCAAAACGTTTTGCTTTTAGGGGGATCTGTTCAACGGATCAAATAATCCAAAGGCTTGTCGATCCACTGATCCACGCACTAGCCAAGGGCTATCATGATCTCTACTCCGAGCAAAAAAGTTTAAAAACTCTGAAAGACTCTAAAAAAGACGAGTTCTTTGGCCTTCGCGACTTCTACAGGTGAAACTGGTTTTTATTTAGTTTTTTTTTTTTGTATTAATTGATATAATTTCAGATAACAAAATAGCATAACAGATGCCTTAATTGTTGAACAAAGAATTGTTTGATACGTTTTAAATTCTGTAAAATTAATAATATCTGTCATCAATGTTTTTTGTATTGTAGAAGAATCTAAAACTAACCGTAAGATATTTTACTAAATGAACAAAGGAAATGAATCAAAACATTAATGAAGACCGTCACTATGATAGAAAACCATTTTACAAACTAACGTTATGAAATAGTTTATGGGTGCCATAGAAAGTTTGAGAAGAAAAGTAGAAAATATATATGGTCTTTTAGCTTTTCTCTCCGGAGTTTGAAGGGTTGCTGCTGTTTGGTATTTGTCAGACAATGGTGCCTCAATCGTAAAGTGTGTCCGTTGTCTTTCTAAAGGAAGTTCCATTTAAATGCACAGCTAAGGCTTAGATTAGCAATAATTTCTGTTTCAGCTTGATTAAGATGGTGTACAGTATTGCTAGTATGAACAATCAAGAGCCACGATGGCCTGACTTGGAGCATGCTATCAGAAGAAACTTTGGAGGTTTACACGAAATTGATCCCGTCCGCATTTTTCGGAGACACTTTCCGACTTCCAAGCACTCAACGGTTAGTGGGAAAGACAGAAAAACGTTAATTTTTACCAGAAGACGTATTGATCCTTCACAACTTATTTAAAACTTTTGCCGTTACTCTAATGCGTTAAAAAGTAAAAACCAAGATAATGAAACTCTCAAGTTTTTCCCTGAGAAAATCTTGCATGGTTTTAAAACGTTGGCTTGAGTCGTAGAATCTTTACTGTCCATGAGAGAAGATAAAAGTATCGATCCCAAAATATACCAAAAACATTTCGGATATACGAAAATATTTTTTATTCTAGACATGTTTCGACATTGTCACAATGCCATCGAATATAAAAATCTAAATTGATTGACAGCTACATATTTGAAATTATAATCGGAATGTTTGAAGTAAAACTTGGGTTAACTTACAATCCTAAAAGTAAGATAACATTAAGAAAAATAAACAACGTGTCATAGAAATATGACACGTTAATTGCTAGTCATTAGATGAAGGATGACTTTAAATGTTTTACTTGAACGTTAAGTTCAGGGGTTTTTTTTATTTTCGTATATCTGAAATGTTTAATCTCGTTGGTGCTTTTACGATCATATACCAAAAACCTTGTTTTGTGCTATATTATCAACGATCGCAATAATATTTTTCTTTTTCAACCGTGTTTAGTTGTTAGATTATGTTGTATAAAGAACAAGTCGCTTCTAACTCTCCTTGCAAGAGTTGTAAATCCAACTTTTACTCATCAATTGTGTGATGAAATCGGTTCACATTTTTATTTCGCGATTATTTATTGTAGTACTAATATAAACACAGATATTTTTTGAGTTAATTTTTGAGATAAAGAACCAGGTATTTAAATTGTTTCTTTTAAATATAGTACTTTCTGTTTTCACAAGTTCTAAGCATTTACATTTTCTTATTTTCCATAAGGAACAACAAGACGAACAGTTGAGCTCCATATCTCTTATCAAAGCAAGTCTAAAAAGAAGGAGCATGGAAGGGTTGGTAATGCTTTAACGTATAATATATTTCTACGAAAATAGAATTTTACCTAATTGACATTGTGCAAAAAACCGGCTAGACAATGATGAGTGTTGGCAAGGGAATCAGGACTTTTTCTTAAAAACCGGAATATATCAGCAAGATAATCGTAGTTTAGATATTCCAAGACATTCTCAGTCTATGAAATTGATGTTCTCGATAGAAATATATTTTACTCATGCTAAAATTTGTCCTTGCCTATCCGTTTATATTGTGTAAATCGGGTTTTAAAGCGTGACATAGTAACTATACTCTTAGACGTTAAGTCAGTGCCAATCTAGATCATTTCACTTGCTTGCTTAATCAGCTGTTGTTATTGTTGTTCCGTTGCGGGAAAGAAAATCATTACATTTTTAGGCAAACGGCTGCAAAGCAAATCCTTTTGACATATTTCTAAAATTGCTGACTCGGAAAGCGCCTTAAAAGGACTTGTCTTTTTGAAAGGTTTCTGACTTACTTACACTTTGTAGCATGGATTACTATACTATTAACGGTTTTTCTGACGCGCACTGATAAAGGTAATAAACGGTAAGGGGTCTCTCATTCGTAACAACAACTGTGAAGCACGTGAAATTGAAAAAGTGGACAGAGACTGTAAACAAACTGGATGCCTTAGGTTTTGGGTTCGAAATCAAAATGAGCTACATAGCAATTTGGTAGCAAGATCCCAACATTGTAGAATACTAATCTGGACGAATGGGTTTCCTGTGGCGCATGATAATACCATCAACAAAGTCGATTTTCGTGGGCTGGCTAGCTTCTAGCCTCCTCTAGAAATGTTGCTAAAGCGAACTTGATGAATACTTCCTCGAGTAAATAAAGTCACATTCAACATGTTAAATTTTGCAAACACATCTTCGCCGGGAGGTAATTGTAAGGAAAAATGATCCCATTTTTAAGTGATTAAAAAGTACTAAAAACATGTCTCGTATTGATTTGACACGGATACGAAACGAGTTGACTCGAACAATCGCAATGTTCAATTTAAAATTTGTTTGTATTTCGACTCGACTCGACTCCAAATTATGAAATTGAAACCAAAAATGTCGCATAACGTAAATAAATTCTTAGCAGAAATTTTGAAAACGTGTAAAATATTTCCGGCAGAATATAATATCAGTGAATACGCGGTTATATTTTCTGTCCGTGTTGTAGGGAGAGCCGCTACCTTCTCGTTCTAACAGAGAACTATGACGCTTTGAGGATAATTCAGCAAGAGCTGTTGAAAGAGGAGGAGGACGCTGTTGTTATCTTTGGCAGCAGTTTCCCTAAAGATCAGGAATATACACAGGTATTATAAAGATTACTTTGTTATCGGTAGTATTTCTATCATTGGTTAGGTAAATGGGGTGGGTGAAGCCGTGATGTATAAAATACTGTGACGCAAATGTTTGTATTAATATATCTTTTCCCTTCTGTAAGAGGAAAACAATTATAATAGTAATCAGTTAAGATACTGATGTATAAGAATGTGATAATATGATCTTTGATGTAAGTGATAATATATACGGGTTATGAGAATGCATGCTGCAGCTGCTGAAGAGAATATGGATATGCAGGAGGAGGAAGAGGAGTACAAGAGCTTTATTTAACTTCAATTGTGAAAGAAGTGATTGCCTATCTTCCTTTATGTTTAATCGCTCGAAGGCACAGAAAAACCGGAGTACCAGGAGATTAAAGTATTGTTAAATCGCAGCCAAAGTTAAGAGCCTGGAATCAATCCCAGGTCGTAAAGGTGGAAGAAACAACTGATAACTTACTATACTATGAGAAGGAACATGGGTAAGAGGATAATTGGTACGGGTTGAGGTCGGGATTTTCTCGCCTTTAATACTGCATTGTCCAAACAGGCCGCCTTAGTAATTTCGTTACTCACATGTATAGTTATAATAGGGATAAATTGTTTTTGTTTCAGTGTCTGTGTAGTTTTGACCTCCCTTTTACACTACATAAGGGTTAAATAAACTGATCGCCATCATCAATGATAAAGGTGATGATGATGATGAAGAGGATGATGATGATGATGATGATGATGATGATGATAAAGAGGATGATGATGAAGGTAATGATGATGATGATGATGATGATAAAGATGATGATGATGAAGGTAATGATGATGATGATGATGATGATGATGATGATGATGATGATTAAGAGGGTGATGATGAAGGTGATGATGATGATGAAGGTGATGATGATGAAGAGGATGATGACAAAGGCGATGATGATGATAATGATGATGATGAAAGTGATGATGACGGTGATGATGATGATGAAGAGGGTGATGATGATGATGAAGGTAATGATTATGAAGGTGATGATGATAAAGGTAATGTCGATCAGAGTGGTGATGATTGAGATTTATAATACTTATGTAAGTGCGTGTCGTTTTATTAATAGAGACCTTAAGCAACAGACGTTCGCGAGCTACGGACGGCACCCAGAAGTGATATGTAAATCTTATATTCCTACTGCGCATGTCTTGGCGTTCGTCTCGATTGGCGCGAACCTCAGAACGGCAGTTTCTCTGTCCGCGAGAAAACTTCATCTTTTATTCTGCATTTAACAATGGAAGATGCAGCGTTAGTATGAAGTTACTCATATTATACTGACAGTTGATTTCTAATGTCTCCAAACTAGATTTTC